>APFE030247274.1:0-25144 GCA_000404065.3 Pinus taeda | reverse complement strand
ATTCGGTTTGCAGATACAGACAAACCAGTGATTGGCGAGGTGTATGAGCAGATGGACACCATGTTGGGGCAAATAAAAGATGTTGTTCATAACAGAGATCCCAACTTGTACAAACTGATCCACGATTGTGTGTGTGAACGGTGGAATAGACTTAATCTCTTCCACTACATTGCTTGGCGTATATCCTTACACCAAAATACTACTCTACATCTTGGTTGGGCCAACCTGCACCACGGGGTGGGATTAGGACCAAACCCCATTTAGATGCAGAGGTAACTAGTGGATATTTGCAAGCATTGGAAAAGTTGATACCTGACAGGGAGGAATGTGCAGCTATGCGCCTTGAAATAGGCAAATACTTCAGTGGCACTGGTTTGTTTGGTAACTTCCATGCAATGGAAGACAAAGACAGATTTGATTCTCTCACATGGTGGGAAACATATGGTGGCTAGGGACTTCTGCCAAAATTGGCAAAAAAAATTCTATCACAGGTTGTAAATACTTCTTCTGCAGAGAGGTGTTGGAGCACCTACAGCTTCATACATAATGTGAAAAGAAACAGACTCAATGAAAACTGGGCAGAAAGCTTGGTTTATGTGCACTACAACTTGAGGTTGTTGAGTCATTACTGTGATCAGGCTTATGAGGATCCCACATATAAAATTGGGACAACCACCCCGAGGAAGACAATTTGGAGGATGGCACTATACATCTTGAAGAACTGGAAGAGGAACTTATAAGGGATGAAGATGAAGTAGCTGCAGCAGCCTTGCCACCTCCACCATCCAGTAGCAGTGCTCGAGTTCCGAGTCTTGTTCCTTTTCTGTCGCCACCTCCATCTACACCTTCACGTGGAGGGCATGTGCCTTCTAGTTTTCGTCGTCGGTCTATGCGGGAGACTCCTAGAAGACCACCACGACCTGCTTATACTCTTGGAGGCACTCGTGGCAAGGGCCACATGTAGATTTACAGTTTACTTGTCTTTTCTAGTTTCTATTAGTTTTCATAACTATTGAGTCTTGACTCTTGAGTCCTTGACTCTTGACTCTTGACTCTTTCATATCATAATGATATTTTTTGTAAACAATATATCACTGTGATAATGAAAATTTGAAGTTTGAAGTTGGCAATTATAACTCATTGGTAATGATTGTGAATTATGAATATGATGCTTCGTGAAAGACTAAAGTTGTTTCATTTCATTTCATTATTCATGTTTCATTTGATAACATTTCATTTCATGTTAACAGTTAGAACTTAGGACTTAGAAATATCTAAGATATTATTTCTTGTAATGGTTAAACTTAGCTTACAAGTACAACTTTGGTGATCAATGATGATAAATTTTATATATTGAATTTTCAATTTTGAAGCTTGAAGTTGAAACTTTAAGATTGAATTTGATGAATCATGATTTACGAGACTCAATATTTGCAGTTGTAATATGTATGTTACTAACTTGTGGACATGGTTGATGAAGATTATAAACTTCTAGATGATTGATTGATATGGTTCAATGATCAATCTATGTTTTTTTATGTTTTTTTATATCTTATTCATCATTCTACTTTTTTTGTTCATATATTATCAAAAAACCTAAAATATATATATTTTATAATTTATATAATTATATATTATATATATATATATATATAATTTTTAAAAAATCACCCCAGGATTTGCTCCCAAACCGAGAGCTTCTGAAAATGTCGCTCCCGTTCCCGTTTTCGCTCCCGCTCCCCGCTTTCGCTCCTGCTCCCAAGTAACATTGGACAAAACCATAGAAGCACTCAATGGGTGCTTGACCTATAAAAATGACCTTGAGCATGAAACCCATGCTATAATAATAATAATAAATTCTCTTTCTCTTTACATAAAATATATAAAATCAAGATTACATTATGAAGACCAAACCTAGTTACAAATTTCAACACTAGCAAAGATCATCATTGACAATGCCAAAAGTTTTAGTTTTATAGGGTTATTAACCTTTTGCTTCACTGATGGCATTGCTATATCCCACTCCAACTATTACCCTCAAGGAAATGGTCTTGTTAAATCAAGTAATAAGAACTTGATGACCATCATTAAGAAGACTATGGCAGATAACGAGAAAAATTGGGATTGCAAGATCAAGTATGCTTCATGGGATGATAGAATAACCAAGAAAGGCTCTTGTATAAAAAGTCCATTTGAGCTAGTTTATGGGATCTAAGGAACCTTGCGAGTTCATCTAAAGATCCCAGTCCACAAGATCATTTAGAAATTTTTATTTGACCAAGTTCTAGTTCAAAATAGAATCAACCAATTGATCGGGCTTGATGAAATTTGAAGATGTGCCTTTGATCATCTAGCAAGGAATCAAGACAAGGTAAAAAAGTGGTTCGATAAGAAGGCCTATCCACAAAGTTTATAGAGAGGAAATCTTGTTCTCATGTGGATGAAAAGGATGGAAAAGGTAGGTAAACACAATAAGTTCGAAAGCCTTTGGTTGGATCCTTATAACATTCAAAATGTTGTGGGGAATAATTCCTTCTATCTTAGTCATTTGGAGGTGAAATTCTGAAATTCTTTTGGGCAAATTCTGAAATTGTTCTGTAAATAAAATATTTTTTGCCATGGGGCATCCTTGTATGATAGTAAGTTTTAGCCTTTGATTTACTTGTGTGTTTCATTTACCTTATTGATTTCTGCATTTTCCTTCTGTTTTAGAATAGAATAAAATGATGCTCTTGTGTATGTATTTTCTCTAAGATATGGTGCTACTAAGTTGTCCTTGCTTCCATTTCATTTTTGCATGGATTTATTCTATCTTTGGGAAGTGTATTCACCCTTCCCCTATGTTGAGAAATCTAGGGCATCAAGATTAAGTGATTTCTCTTCTATTGATAACTGCTTGTGAATGCTTTTTACTTCTTAGATTAAGATATTCTTTTGCTTATGTTAGTATAGTATTATTCTTCGTCAAACAACTACAATGCATAAACCATAAAGAGACAAGAGACACAAAATATAGGGTATTAGCCAAAGCCAAAACCTCTCCCACTTGAGAGGAAAAACCAAACAAATTCTTCTTCTTATAGAGACTTCAATTGACGATTACCAAGACCAAGACCTTTAACCTATTTGCCACTCCAAGACCAAGACACAAAGCTTCCTTGGTGAAACCCTTAGTCAACAATAGTCAAACTTTTGCTCCTTCCTCCCTCTCGGCTACTTTTCTACTTCCGCTTCCTTCTGCTTCAGATCTACACCTTATTTCGGCCTCCTTGGAAACCCTAGGTGTAGTATGTGTGACCGACTTCTACACTTTGCTATCACTTCGCTTGGAGAGGAGACCTTCTTATGACTTCTCCTTAATTCGACTTGATGACTTATCCATTGATTTGATTTCTTACTAACCTCGATTCTTTTAGCAATCTTTTCGGTTTCTTTTGCAATCAATGTTGCTTCCTTTCTTCACACGTGTGACAAGAAATAGCCCAAAACAGTCGCAAAAACACTCCTAATGACTTCGCTTTACTTCATTGGCTATAGGACTATCTTCCTTTACATTTTTGTACTTCTTGTTTCAAACTTGATCTTGACCGAAAATCTTCCTTCTAAAATGAGGCCGAGCTGCTTGTTTATAGTTTTTTGCTTTTGCATATAAGCCAACTTGATAGGGATGTTGATTTCATGTAGTATTAGATGTGCTCTAAGCCTAAAACTTTGCAGAGAGTCTTAGACACATGCAATCTCCAATACCCAGAAATCATTTTGGGAAGTTCCACTCGGAGACAATTTTATTAAAATAATTAATTATATTTAATGGGACCCTAACTCTAAACTTAGGAAATTAAAATAATTAAAGGGTATTAATATAAACTATGGGTGAAACTTCTAGAAGAGGGCGGAGATCAAGTCAATATGATCCTAGCTATTGATTAGAATCTAATCTGGGCCATTGATTGATCAACGAGATGATTATAAGAGATGGCTTGATGGGCACTTGGAGTACACATCAAGAGATCAAGAGATCAAATTTTTGAAGTGAGAAGTTCTCAGGAGGAAATTCTAATCGAGTATATTTCTTGCAGTTGAGGGGCAGGGATAGTTGGGTTGGAGTATCTTCTCCAAAAACTAGGATATGTAGCAGAGAGAGGTAGAGAGACACTAGAGGGCTTGACGTTGCACCGGAAGGGGCCACACAGAGCTTGACACTGAGCCAGAAGGGGTCACGCAAAGGTAGCTCAGTTACCCACGCAGAAGTTTGAGTTTTGCAGAAGAGCTGACATTTCTCAGCCAGGAGGGTTGGAAACTGCTCCAGAAGGCAAGACTTTTCCTAGTTGCATTGATGCAGAGCCTCAAAGAGCTCCACGTAGGCCCATATAGTTACTACGCAGGGGCAACGTAGCTGTAACCGGGGATAGTTGATTCAGCTGCCGGAACAGCCGGGATTTGCCGGGTAGAGTGAGGTAATCTCACAATTCTTCTCTGCCAATTATATTTCTGTGTAACTGGATTGTCAGGAGGGTATCCAGAGTTGTATTCAGAAACTACTACTTAATAATATAAAATCCTCAATGTTGCTGCACTGATTTTCCCGCATTTGTTTTTCCAATGACATTTGTCCAAAAATAACAGTGTCAATTGTGTTGTATTTTTTTCTTGCTCAGTCTCTTGTTTTCGCATACTATTTAATTAAGTGAAGGATACAATGTATGTATTATGATATTTACCTTAAGAAACTACAAGTCATTTGTTTAAAGGAATTTAACAAATAGGAGAAATATCATCAGTTGCTGTAGTAGGGATTCCAGTTTAGGAATTTTCACATGGTATCAAAGGTGCAAGTGAAACAAGATAACAATGCCAGAAAAGCCCAGTGCTGAAGGAAGAAGGGAGTTCAAAATTCCTGCAAAAGGCAACAATTCAAATCCCTAGAGGGTTTATGTAGTTCAGACGAGGAGGGCTAGATTTTCAAGGGAGATCTCTCTCTAAGTGAGTCGACAGAGAGGTAAGACTTCCAGATTGAAGTTTTCTAGTGTCAAAGGGAGCAGTGCAATAGCTTCAGCGAAGAGGGGTTTTTCTAGTAAGACAGTTTTCTGCAAGCAATTGCTTGGCAGAAGGTCGTCAGAGGGAAGAGAGAGACACAGTTGAGGGAATTCTTCCTCAGAGGACTTCCATCCAAGGAGTTGGAATTCTTACTAGTTGAGCAACAATGGAGAGGAGCAGATCTACAAGCTCCAAAAGGGAGTGCATAGGCCAGGCCAGCGTTGCGCAGAGGAGAGAGGAGGCTATTCAACATTTTTATTTGATAGAGATGGCAGCCAGTGGACTGAGATATCGAGACAGGTTGGATGGGGCATCCAACTATGTGATCTGGAAGGCAAGGATGTCATGCCTTCTAGATGAGCATGTTCTCAAAGTCTACGTCGACAATGTGGTAGTTGAGCCCGTAGATCTAGATCCACTCAATAAGTACAAGTGACATATGGCAAAGACGAAGAGGATGATCCTAGACGGAGTGAAGGATCGTGTAGTCTGTCACATTGTAGGCAGAGCGACTGCCAAGGAGATGTGGGATGCTTTGTCCACACTATATCAGGGATCTTTTGAGCAGCGAAAGATGTACTTAGAGTAGAAGATGAGATCTACGCAAATGAAGAAGGGGGAATGTATTGATCCGTTGCTCATGAAGCTTCAGGAGACTCGAGATGAATTGGCAGCTGGGGGGTTAGCACCTCAAGGCTCTAAGTCTAAAACTTTGCAAAGAGTCTTAGACACATGCATTCTCCAATACCCAGAAATCGTTTTGGGAAATTCCACTCGAAGACAATTTTATTAAAATAATTAATTATATTTAATGGGACCCTAACTCTAAACTTAGGAAATTAAAATAATTAAAGGGTATTAATATAAACTATGGGTGAAACTTCTAGAAGAAAGCGGAGATCAAGTCAATATGATCCTAGCTATTGATTAGAATCAGTGTGGAAAAAGTCGGGAATAAATCTCGATTAAATCCCGATTTTTTGATTTTTTTGGCTGGCCGATTAAATCCCGATTTTTTGTTTTTTTGGCTGGCCATTTAATTTTGCCGACTTTTTGCCGACTTTTTCGAAAAACTCCCGACTTTAACGACTTTTTCAACTTTTGGACCCTTGCCGATTTAATCCCGACTTCGACTTTTTCCACATTGATTAGAATCTAATATGGGCCATTGATTGATCAACGAGATGATTATAAGAGACGGCTTGATGGGCACTTGGAGTACACATCGAGAGATCAAGAGATCAAATTTTTGAAGTGAGAAGTTCTCAGGAGGAAATTCTAATCGAGTATATTTCTTGCAGTTGAGGGGCAGGGATAGTTGGGTTGGAGTATCTTCTCCAAAAACTAGGATATGTAGCAGAGAGAGGTAGAGAGACACTAGAGGGCTTGACGTTGCACCGGAAGGGGCCACACAGAGCTTGACACTGAGCCAGAAGGGCTCACGCAGAGGTAGCTCAGTTACCCATGCAGAAGTTTGAGTTTTACAGAAGAGCTGACATTTCTCAGCCGGGAGGGCTGGAAACTGCTCCAGAAAGCAAGACTTTTCCTAGTTGCATTGATGCAGAGCCTCAAAGAGCTCCACGTAGGCCCACATAGTTACTACGCAAGGGCAACATAGTTGTAACTGGGGATAGTTGATTCAGCGATTGGAACAGCTGGGATTTGCCAGGTAGAGTGAGGTAATCTCACAATTCTTCTCTGCCAGTTATATTTTTGTTTAACTGGATTGTCAGGAGGGTATCTAGAGTTGTATTCAGAAACTACCACTTAATAATATAAAATCCTCAATGCTGCTGCACTGATTTTCCCGCATTTGTTTTTCCAAGGACATTTGTCCAAAAATAACGGTGTCAATTGTGTTGTATTTTTTTCTTGCTCAGTCTCTTGTTTCCGCATACTATTTAATTAAGTGAAGGATACAATGTATGTATTATGATATTTACCTTAAGAAACTACAAGTCATTTGTTTAAAAGAATTTAACAAATAGGAGTAATATCATCAGTCGCTGTAGTAGGGATTCCAGTTTAGGAATTTTCACATGGTATCAGAGCTGCAAGTGAAACAAGATAACAATGCCAGAAGAGCCCAGCGCTGAAGGAAGAAGGGAGTTCAAAATCCCTGCAAAAGGCAACAATTCAAATCCCTAGAGGGTTTATGTAGTTCAGACGAGGAGGGCTAGATTTTCAAGGGAGGTCTCTCTCTGAGTGAGTCGACAGAGAGGTAAGACTTCCAGATTGAAGTTTGCTAGCGTCAAAGGGAGCAGTGCAACAGCTTCAGCGAAGAGGGGTTTTTCTAATATGACAGTTTTCTGCAGGCAATTGCTAGGCAGAAAGTCGTCAGAGGGAAGAGAGAGACACAGTTGAGGGAATTCTTCCTCAGAGGACTTCCATCCAAGGAGTTGGAATTCTTACTAGTTGAGCAACAATGGAGAGGAGCAGATCTACAAGCTCCAGAAGGGAGTGCATAGGCCAGGCCAGCGCTGCGCAGAGAAGAGAGGAGGCTATTCAACATTTTTATTTGATAGAGATGGCAGCCAGTGGACTAAGATATCGGGACAAGTTGGATGGGGCATCCAACTATGTGATCTAGAAGGCAAGGATGTCATGCCTTCTAGATGAGCATGTTCTCAAAGTCTACGTCGACAATGTGGTAGTTGAGCCCACAGATCTAGATCCGCTCAATAAGTACAAGTGATATATGGCAAAGATGAAGAGGATGATCCTAGACAGAGTGAAGGATCATGTAGTCTGTCACATTGTAGGCAGAGCGACTGCCAAGGAGATGTGGGATGCTTTGTCCACACTATATCAGGGATCTTTTGAGCAGCGAAAGATCTACTTAGAGTAGAAGATGAGATCTACGCAAATGAAGAAGGGGGAATGTATTGATCCGTTGCTCATGAAGCTTTAGGAGACTCGAGATGAATTGGCAGCTGGGGGGTCAACACCTCAAGGTTCTGAGATGGTTAGATTGGCCCTCAACTCAGTCTCGAAGGAGTGGCAAGTCTTTGTCCAGAGCATCCTGGGCAGGGTGACTGCCAAACTGGGATGAAATGCGGGCAACTCTTAAGCAAGAGGAGTTGAGAAGGGACTTGGTCAAGTGTAAACTTGACGGAAGCAGCGGCGGTGGGTCGAAGCCCAAGGAGGAGGAAGAGAATGCAACCCTTGCATCCAAGGGGCAACAGGAGCAACGAAGGTAGAAGAAAGACGTTTCGAAGATCAAATGCTTTAGGTGTGAACTTAGTCACTACGCAACACATTATCCTCCTAGGAAGAATGACAAAGATGAGAAGCATGATCCGAAGGTTGCATCTGCGAAGATCGAGGAGGATGAGTTTGCCATGACAACCGAGATACCTCCAGGAGGGAGGTGGGCTGATTTAGAGTTGTAGTTCGAAAGAGCTACAAATGGGTAGGATCCTTGAGGAACCCACCTCTCGGATCAATTCCTTGCTATGGGAGCCCAAATTAGAAGTAGCAGGACAGAGCATTGTTAGTTGGTGCAGAGGAGTGCCAGAGTGACAGTTGCAGTGGTTAGGAGTGCCAGGGGCTAAGCAATGTAGAGCAAAGTTGGCAACAATGCAGATAGCACAGAGTAGAGGTCAGCAACAGCACATAGGCTTTAGAGGGTCAACATAGAGACTAGCAACAATCAAACTCTAGCAGTGAGATGCATCATACTAAACACCAATTCAGTAATTTGGGATGGTTTTCCATTGCTGATGTGGTAGCAACAATAGTTGGAGAAGGTTGCAATGCATATGCGATATTGGCAGTGGCAGTGCCAGCAGCAACACAGATATAGAATTGAGAGGGAGTTGCAGTACAGATGTAGTGTTGACAATGGCAGGGTTAGCAACAATACAGATGCATCATTTGCACAGTTGTTGGTGGACAGGCTGTCAGACATCAACAATGCAGAAGGAGATGTTATAGAACAGAGTGATGCTTCAGCAGGTTACATTGTTAGAGCACATTCCTTGCTAAGAGGGAATGTTGATTTCTAGTAACATTGGATGTGCTCTAAGTCTCAAAATTTTCAGAGAGACTTAGACACATGCATTCTCCAATACCCAGAAATCGTTTTGGGAAATTCCACCTAGAGATAGTTTTATTAAAATAATTAATTATTTTTAATGGGACCCTAAGTCTAAACTTAGGAAATTAAAATAATTAAAGGGTATTAATATAAACTGTGGGTGAAACTTGTAGAAGAAGGCGGAGATCAAGTCAATATGATCCTAGCCATTGATTAGAATCTAATCTGGGTCGGTGATTGATCAACGAGAGGATTATAAGAGAAGGCTTGATGGGCACTTGGAGTACACATCGAGAGATCAAGAGATCAAATTTTTGAAGTGAGAAGTTCTTAGGAGGAAATTCTGATCGAGTAGATTTCTTGCAGTTGAGGGGCATGTATGGTTGGGTTGGAGTATATTTTCCAGAACCCAGGATACACAGTAGAGAGAGGCAGAGAGACACCAGAGGGGTTGACGTTGAGCCAGAAGGGGCCATGCAGAGCTTGACGCTGAGCTAGAAGGGCTCACGCATGGGCAACTCAGTCACCCACGTAGAAGTCTGAGTTTTGCAGAAGAGCTAGCATTTCTGAGCTGGGAAGGCTGGAAAATGCTCTAGAAGGCAAGACGTTTCCCTGTTGAGCTGACAGAGAGCCTTAGAGAGCTCCACGCAGGCCCATGCAGTTTCTGCATAGGGGCAGTGTAGTTGTAGTCGGGGACAGTTGATTCAGCTGCCAGAATAACCAAGATTTGCCTGGTAGAGTGAGGTAATCTCGCAATTCTTCTCTGCCAATTGTATTTCTCTGTAACTCGATTGGTGGGAGGGCATCCAGAGTTGTATTAAGGAACTACTGCTTAATAATATAAAAACCTTAGAGCTATTGCATCGGTTTTCCTGTAGTGGGATTTTCCAAGGACATTTGTCCAAAAATAACAGTGTCAATTGTGTTATATATTCTTTCTTGCTCAATCTCTTGTTTCCGCATAATATTAATTAAGTAAAGGCTACAGTGTATGTATTACGATATTTGTTGTAGGAAAGTGCAAGTAATTTGTTTAACGGAATTTAACAAATAGGACTAATGTCATCAGTTGCTGCAGTAGGGATTCCGGTTTAGGCGTTTTCACAAGGGATCTAGGCTGACTTGTCATTTTGAGAGGTTTTGTCATTCTTCTTGAAGCTGACTTGAAGGAGGTGCCTTTGCTTGGCCTTGGAGGGCCTTCTTATTCATTTAATGACTCATACAAGAATGTAACATGCCCAAGAAGGGTCCTTCATACATGACACTGAATCAATGTGACTTTTATGACTAGATGACAAAGCCTGAAGGTTCATAATGGAAACCTTAACTAAAATTCCCTGATCATCAAACCCATGATTCAAGTACTAAAAAAATAATTTTATTTTTCTTCTTTACATCAATTACACATGTCATTATGAAGACTTAACCTAGTTACGCTTTTCAACACCCTATATTGAGCATCCATCTGGTGAGAATGTTTTAGGTTTTTAGGTCTTCTGGAGATTTTGGGTTCTCATGCACTCTCAAGATGAGCACTGTTTAATTTATAGTGCAATTACAGTTAGCACAATATTTCTGAAATTCTAATAATTACTTTTGATGTATATCTTCTTTTATTATATTTCAATATATCATTTAACAATTATACTTTAGAAATTCAACAGTAGAACAATATAGATCACAATTCACAAAAGAGACAAGATTTATCCTGGGAAAACCCACTATGGGGAAAAACCCAACAACCTTTTCAATAGAGAGATTCTTCTCTGTTCAATAAGAGACACACCTAGACCTATGGTCAAACCTGGTCTTCTCCTCCAAGTCAAGTTTGTAATGTTCCAAAAAGGAAATAATAGTGCTAAACAAGCAAAATACACATATGACACAGAAAAATTTAGACAACAATTAAATACCCATAAAATTGCACCAGAATTGCCAAACTGAACCATTTTATTATCAAAGGAGAGTAAAATGCATGGAATGTGGGCACCTGGCTTGCCAAAGCAAGCTAGATAATCCCAGGTGAGAAAAATGTTGCCTAGATGGAAAGGAAAGACTTCTCCTCAATGTTGTGCACTGGCCCTAGAAATTTTGCAACTGCTGGCTGGAAGAAACCCTGTTTGAGCCTCCAAAATGTTGGTTTCTAGTAGCATCGAATGTGCTCTAAGCCTCAAAATGTGTAGGGAAGCTAGGACACATGTATTCCAAAATACTCAGAGATCGTTTTGGGAAGGTCCACTTTGAGAAAATTTTATTAAAATAATTAATTATTTGTAATGGATGCCTAAGTCTAAACTTAGGAAATTAAAATAATTAAAGGGTATTAATTAAATGTGAAAATTCTATCACTACAACAATTGTTATTTTACCTACTTATTTTCCAATAAGTTAGCTATGAAAATCCTTCAGTAAACATTAAAATAAATTCAGCTACAGATATCACAACATAATACAGAAACAAGCACATGCACAAGAATCAACACATCGACACAGATATTTTGGACAACAATCCTCAGAAAATCCCAATGTGGGAAAACCGGTGCAGCAAGGGAGGACTTTATTATTCAACAATTCTTTAGTACAACTGGGTGCCAAACTGGCTTACCCAACAGAGAGAAAATTCTACAGAACTTCTCCTAGTCTCAGCATCAGGCTAGCTGACCTCTATGTAGCTCCCAGATCCTCTGCGTCAACTCCTGCCTCTCTGCGTCAACACTGTGCCTCTCTGCGTCACCCATGTAGGCCCTCTAGTGACTGCACAGTCTGCTGCCTCTGTGTCTGCGTCTCCAACCTCTGCGTTGGTCTTCTGGTGTTGTTCTCGACTCTCTGTTTCGTACTTGGTGCCTCTAGTTGTTCTCCAGACCACTAGTTCGAATTTTTCAGCTAACCCCGCTCCAGAAATCGAACTGACTGGTCTCCCTCAGTGTGTTCTCCAACTGATTGGTCTCCCTCAGTGTGTTCTTATACTTTTCGTGTTGGTTTTTCAACGACTGAGATTAAATCTCTAATCAACGACTAAGATTAGATTTGGCTTGATCCATGACTTTTGGAACCTTCTAACCCAGTTTTATATTAATACCCATTAATATTTTATTTTTCTCAAGTTTAGAGTTAAGAACTCCATTAAAAATATTAATTATTTGAATATCCCCCAAACTGGTTAGAATCTACCCAAACCATATCTGGGACTTGGAGATCTCATGTGCTTTAGCCTCTCCACCAAGTTTCATGGCTAGAGCACATCTTATGCTACCCCAAATCAACAATCCCTCTTAGCGAGGACCGTGCTCTAGTAATATTCCATACTGAACATTGCTTTGACTATCTGACACCGATACTTGTCCTAATGCTATTCCTCCCTGCCCAACATCCTTTGCGTTGCTACATCCTGTACTGTTGCCTATGGTTCTGCCTCTGCCACTGTTGCATCCGTACGACAACTCCCTCTGCATTCGTGCTGCTATTGGTCCTTTCTCCCAACACTGCATCTGCACTGCAACTCCCTCTACATCCGTGCTGCTGTTGGTCCTTCTTCCCAACACTACATCTGCACTACAATCTCTTCTCGTCATGTTGCATCGTGCTACTGCTAACTACTACTGCACTGCAACATCACCCCCATTTCTGCTATTGAAATGGATTCTTTATCATCCCCATCTTTTTTCTAAAATATTCATACTTTCTTCTTCCAAGGGCCTTGGTGAGGATGTCTACCACCTATTCTTGTGTAGGATTGTAGCTCAACTGTACGACTCCTCGTTGGACATAGTCTCTGACAAAGTGACATCGAATATTAATATGCTTTGATCGATCGTGAAACACTGCATTCTCAGAGAGCTTGATGCAACTTTGATTATCGCACATGGTCCTGGTCACGTCCATCTTTCTTCTGAATAGGTTCACAAGTAGTTTTCTAAGCCATATGGCCTCACACTAAGTTGTGCTCACAGCCATATATTCTGCCTCAGATGAGCTCAGAGCCATGGATTTATGTTTCCCACTGCACCAAGAGGTCATTCTTGATCCAATGTTGAAACAATACCGAGAGGTACTTTTCCGATCCACTAAATTTCCTGCCCAATCTGCATTGGTAAATCCACTCAAACTGATATCCTTACATTTGGTGTACAAGAGTCCATAATCGACTGTTCCCTGTAAATACCTAAGAACGTGTTTGGCTGTTGCCCAATGTGCCCTCTTTGGTTCCACCATGAATTGACTGAGGGTGTTGACAGCATAGCAAATGTTTGGCCTTGTATTGACCAGATACATTAGGGACCCTATGAGCTGCCTGTATAAGGTGGGATCAACATCCTTGTCTTCTAATGCATCAATCTTCTTCCAGTTGGAGATCATTGGAGTAGCCATGGGTCTACAGTCCTCCATCCTGAATCTCTTCAAGATTTTTGTAGCATATCGCCCTTGCCCAAGGAAGATTTCCCCCTTTTGCTGCCAAACTTCCAACCCCAGGAAATAATGCATTCGTCCCAAATACTTCATGTCGAATTCGATGGCTAGATTCTTCTTGCAGTCCCCTCTCAGCCTCGATGATCCAATCAGGAAGAGATCATCGACATATAATACTAAGATTAGAGGCTCATTCTCTACAACCAGATAGTAGAGATTTGGATCTACGTCACTCTTGACAAATCCCATTTTCTGCAAGTAGCCATCGATTCGACCATACCATGCTCTAGGTGCTTGTTTTAGCCCATACAAGGCTTTCTTCAATCTGCAGACATGGGACTTCTTCTCATGTGTCTCAAAGCCCTCTGGTTGTTCAATGTATACCTCTTCTTCTATCACTCCATTTAGAAATGCCTTTTTGACATCCATTTGATGAATCTCCCACCCCATCTGTGCTGCAAGAGATATCACAGTTCTTATAGATGTATACCTGGCTATCGGGGCGAAGGTCTTTCTTAGTCAATTCCTTCCTTCTGAGCATACCCCTTAGCCATGACCCTGGCTTTATATTTCTCAACACTGTCGCCTGTAGCGTATTTGATCTTGTAGATCCATCTCAAACCTACCACTGATCTGTCTTGAGGCCTTGGCACTACCTCCCAGACATCGTTCACCATTATGGATTTGTACTCCTCTACCATTGCATCCAGTCAAACCTGATGTTGAGCTGCCTCTTGAAAACTGGCAGACTCCCCATCCTGAGCTACTAATGCTTGATATCTATCTAACTGTTTTCGCTCCCTCTTATTGTTCCTTGGCGCACCGATGAAGTCCTCTGCATCTCGCAGAATCTAACGAAGTTCCCTGCTCGTTCTTCCTTTGCTAGCAGGTGTTTCTATTAGCTCCTCTTCATCATGTGATTCTTCCTGACACGAGGAAGAATTATTTTCTTCCATTGGTTGAAGAGGTTTGACCAATGGTTCCTCTTTTGACTACTTCTCGGAAGGCATTTCTCAAGATTTTCTAAAAGCCTTGTCCTCCATGAACTTCACATCTCGTCGAACTACTACCTTCCTGCTCCCTGGAAGATAGATTTTGTATGCCTTAGCGTTCTTGCTATATCCCACTAGATATCCTTTCTCTATAGTTTGATCCAGCTTCTTCCTCTTTTCCTCGGGTATGCGACAATATGCTAAGCTCCCAAATATCCTGAAATAACTGACTTCAAGCATCTTCTCTGTGAAGACTTTCTTTGGAGTAATCTTGCCCAATGCCAGATGAGGAGTTCTATTCTGAACATAGACTACTGTGTTGCATGCTTTTGCCCATGGGAATTTTGGCATATGCTGATCATACATCATGGCCCTAACTGCTTCTACAATAGTCCTGTTCTTTCTTTCTGCTACTCCATTGTGCTTCGGATTGTAAGGAGTTGTCCACTCTCTTCGGACGCCCTCCTAAGCACAAAACTTTTATTTTCTTCCTAGTCAGATTCTCCACCAAAGCCTTGAACTCTTTGGATCGACAGAAAACCTTGTCCTTGGTTTTCAGAAAATAAATCCAAGTTTTCCTTGAATGGTCATCGATGAAGGTGAGGAAGTACTCGGCACCACTAAGAGCTTTAGCGGACATGGGTCCGCAAATATTTAAGTATATCCATCCTAGTACACTCTTGGCCCTATTTTTACTTCTAGGAAATGCTGCTTTGGCATTCTTTCCTAGAGCACATCCTCTGGATACATCATCTTGTTCTGTACTAAGATTCGGAACTCCTTTTATAATGCTCCTGAGAATTCTTAGAGCCCCATGGTGCAAATGTCCCATTAATCTGTGCCATGGTTCGTTCAAATCCTTGTCTCCATGATTGCTTATTAGTGCCATTGGTGATTCTAGTTGTAGTTTGTACGACTTGCTACTTTTGATCCCGATTTGCACTTTCTTTTTCCAGCTCGGGTGCTTGGCGTATACTTTCTCCTTGATGAAGAAAACGTCATAACCTTTGCCTTGAAGTTGCGAGATGGAAAGTAAGTTCATCCCCAATCCTGGTACATGCAGCACATTGGTAGCACAGAACCACTCTCCCGTTTCTGTTTGAAAAACTATGGTACCCCTCCCTACTGGAGTACACTTTGCCTTGTTCCCTATGGTTATCTAAAAGTTCATCTTCTCCTCCTGATAATCTGAGAAACATTCTCGGAATCCCGTCATATGCCAAGAGGCTCAACTGTTTATATACCATACTTTTGATGATGCAGGTCACACAAGCCACTTCTTCTTCTAGTCTCGAAGCCAACATAGAGAAATCGAAATCATTTTCTCTTGTGCAATTTTCTGAAAATCTGTGCAAGTCTCCTAATGTAGATGCCTTTGCATCATGGTCTCAACCCATAATTGATTTTCCCTTCCTGTCCCTGATTACTTGCTCTGATACCATGTGAAAATTCTATCACTGCAACAACTGATTTTTTTTACCTACTTATTTTCTAATAAGTTATTTATGAAAATCCTTCAGTAAACATTAAAATACATTATGTTGCAAATATTACACCATAATACAGAAACAAACACACGCAAAAGAATCAACACATCGACACAGATATTTTGGACAACAGTCTCCGGAAAAACGCAATGTGGGAAAACCGGTGCAGCAAGGGAGGATTTTATTATTCAGCAATTCTTCAGTACAACTGGGTGCCAAACTAGCTTATCCAACAGAGAGAAAATTCTACAACACTTCTCCCAGTCTCAGTGTCAGGCTAGCTGACCTCTGTGTAGCTCCCAGACCCTTTGCATCATCTCCTACCTCTCTGCGTCACCCATGCAGGCCCTCTAGTGATTACACAGTCTGTTGCCTCTGTGTCTGCCTCTCCAACCTCTGTGCTGGTCTTCTGGTGCTGTTCCCGACTCTTTGTTCCATACTTGCTGCCTCCTGCTGCTCTCCAGACCACTAGTTTGAATTTCTCAGCTAACCCCGCTCTAGAAATCAAACTGACTAGTCTCCCTCAGTGTGTTCTCCAATTGACCCTCAAGCCCCTTCTTATACTTTTCCTGTTGGTCTTTCAACAACTGAGATTAAATCTCTAATCAACGGCTAAGATTAGATTTGGTTTGGTCCATGACTTTTGGAATCTTCTAACCCAATTTTATATTAATACCCATTAATATTTTATTTTTCCTAATTTTAGACTTAGGAAGTCCATTAAAAATATTAATTATTTTAATATCTCCTAAACCGGTTAGAATCTACCCAAACCATTTTTGGGTCTTGGAGATCTCATGTGCATTAGCCTCTCCACCAAGTTTCATGGCTAGAGCACATTTGATGCTACCCCAAATCAACATTAAACTGAGGGGTCAAACTTCTAGAAGAAGACGAGGATCAAGCCAAAATGATTTGAGCCATTGATTAGAATCTAATTTGGGTCGTTGATTGATCAACGAGAGGATTATAAGAAGAGGCTTGATGGTCATTTGGAAGACACATCGGATGAGAGATCAAAGATTGATTTTCTTAAGAGAGTAGTGCAACAGTTGCTGAAGAAGGTGATCAAGGAGATTTCTTGCAGTGAGGGGAAGGGATAATTTTCCATAGGAAGTTTTCTTGATCCAGAGAGTGCAAAGCAGAGAGGGCAAAGACACTCTGAGTTAGGGATTTCTGGTTTTTGGACGTTGGCACAGAACAAGGCATTTTAGTCCCTGGCCGCTAGCACACAGTGGTTATGACAATGTCCAAAGAGCCTCGGACGCTAGCAGAGAGGCTTGTGGGAGCGTTCAGGGCTTTAGAGGCAAATCTGGAGGTGTTGGTCCCTAGACGCTCGCACAGAGTGGTCCTAAGAACGTCCAGGCTCTCCAAAGGTTTTTGGGCAGATTTAGTAAGTTGGTCCTTGGACGCATGCACAAAATGGTCTGGGAGCGTCCAGACTGCCATTGACACTGGCACAACTCCTCCTCCCTGCGTTCAAGACTCAAAGATGAGATTTCTGTATTTCGAAGTTTCTGCTTAGTGATAGCAGTATTCAACAATGTTTGGCACAATGAAAACATTATACAATAGTTGACTTTAGTCTGTGACAACACATTACAACCATCACTATGAGGGTTTTGATTTAAAGCGTGATAAGATCTGTTTCATGGATATCATAGTTGTTTTGTTACATAGATAAAGTTATGGAATGTTGTACTCTCTTTTGCTGTATCATTTGATGATGATCTAAGAAGAAGAAGATTTGTAAGGGTTTTCCCCATAGTGGGTTTTTCCCCTGGTCTTGGACCAATCCTGGTGTCTCTATGTGCGTGCATGCTTTTCTTCTACTATTCTTTGTATGTTCCATTGCATTGAGGATGATGATGATGATGTTGTTCTTTCTATATTATTGCATATGCTAATGTATAATGGTGTAGATATGAATAATGTAATGATGTTATGGGGTGAACTTAATGTATTAATGATGAAATGCAATTATCAAAGCAAAGAACAATATAGCCCTATGAAAAATTAACAGATTAGAGGAACTTGAGCTTGCTACAAGTAGTTAGGCGAAACCCAGCTTGGAATTGTGATGCCCAAGTGCTGGAACGACTCCACCAAAAGCCTCTGTGCTGACCCAGTAAATTACGGCCACTGCTACTATAGGTGACCTGGGATTTCAGCCCTCAAATCTACTCCAAAAATTCTACAAAATTAAATGTAGTCTCTCCACACCAGCTCCGACATAACCCATAAATATCTCATAGACCCAAGTGGTGGAAATGGTCTCAGGGTAAACTGCACCCCCCTCCAACAATTTCTACTGCTAATTGCTGAATGGAACTAGGAATTTTTCCCTTAGAATTGCTCAATCTTTTTTGCAAAATTAATCCTAGCCTTCTCTCACCAAACCCACAAAAACCTAGAAAGGCCTTAGGCTGAATCCAACATGCCCCAGTGACCCCCAAGAACTGCGTGTGGCTCCAATTGGATGGAAAAACACCCTGTAGAAAGAATCCTACTGTAGGAGGCCAAATCAATTCATGGAAAACCTCCTCCAACAATTGCGAATCACTCCTCCAAACCTCCTTATTTTTCCTTAGCTCGAACTCCCCAAATCTCCCTGTTAAAATGTTTGAGTAGTCGCTGTCTTGAAACCTTTTGTGTAGGCCTTGAAATAGATAAATTCAGCCCACCAAAATGCAGCATTGTCGGCCCTACAAATCACCAAGGAAAAACTCGTCCTCTCTATGGATAAATCTCTTCAAATTCTCTGGCCAAAACTTCACAGTTTGCTAACTTTTCTCAGCCCCTTCGAATTTCCTCCTGTGCCCTAAGAGAAGCACGCTCCAACTGGAAGTAGTTTGCAATGTAGCTCCTAGAGAAGCCTTGAGATGGACTCCTTCTTACTCCCCTAGGGTGACACTCAAAGTTCACTGAAGGTGGAGGCGGAATTCCCGCTCGGAAATTCCTTGTGTTGAACAACACGATTGTGTTGGCTAAGCAACTCAAGAGAACTAATGTTGAAATTGTACAATGACCAAATATGCCAAAAGTGAGGTCCTCAAGATCTATTTATAATTTGCTGGCCTCTTGCCGCCTTGTAGTCCCCACTCTCTCTCCCTCTCTCCTAATTCACACTTCATTTTCTTTTCTCTCTCCTCCAAGAGTGCGAGTTCTCTCTCCTCCAAGAGTGCGAGGGATCAACATTCCACTAGGGCTGCGATTTTTCCCTTTTTCTCCTAAGTCCCAAAACCGGAAATGTCTCCTCTTTCCAAAATTGCCTCTAATGTAGAAAATAAAAATTGGGGACATGACATGTTTGAATCAAGTGCTTCAAAGGCCAAAATTGGTCCTCTCGAAAAGAGGAATCTAGTCCCATGACTGGAATTTGTCATTGAGTTGCCAAACTAATAGTTAGTTTGCCGTCATCCCTATTTTCCTCAAGTTGACCAAGAATATCCTTCTTATTTGTTGAATTTGTAGTTTGGAAGGTTGTTTTGCATAGTTCATGTGCCATCGCATGCAACCAACCACCACAAATAACACTACAATGATTATTTAACTAATCCCCTAAGTCAAGACTTTAGAGAGCGGTTTAATTTAATTATCCGAGTTGTTGGCCACCTTGTTGGAAAAGGTAAAAGGGTTAATGATAGATTAAGTCAGTCGTAGCCCTCGATCTCAAGAGATGAGATGAAATCTCAGCCATCCATCTCTTTGGAGATTAGGCTTAAGCACTTTATGAAGGAAATTCAAGTTGTCGAGGAGATTATTTGATTGGCATGATTGGGCATTCAGTTGGAAAGAACATTCTGACAGTGAGAGCAACAAAGAACAGGTCGAGACATCAGGGAAGTGTACAGGCAAGATCAGATCAATGAGAAGGTCAAGCAAAGTGGGTTGTACAACGATGAGTTTCCTGGGCCATACAAGCCGAAATTTGTTAGACACAGAGGTTGATTTTCTAGGCCATGCTGTGCTACATAGGGGTCAACTTGGCTTAGATTTGTTGTGACAAATTGCTGTAGCAATTTTCTGTTGTAAATATCTGCTATAAATTAAATTTCTGAAGCTGAATCGAAGCCCACTGTTTGTTGGTTTTCCCCACAGTAGAGTTTTTAGGGTACATCTGTGTCATTCTTTTATGTGTGTTTGACTTTGTGAGTTTTGCTTTTGCTGTTTATGCTAGTTAAGAGGCCAGAGTATTTGTTGTTACAAATCAGTTTAGAAAGCATCTTTCATTTATGTTCTGTGAATATTTGTATTTTCAAGCATTAATATTATCTCTAGATTGTCTAACCTTCTCCTCTTTTCCAACTAAAGATGCATTTTGACCAATTGCATTTGATTAACCATTTTTTACATCTTCAATGTTGATTTGGGGTAGCATCATATGTGCTCTAGCTGTGAAATTTGGTGGAGAGGTTGGGGCACATGAGATCTCCAATACCCAAAAAGGGCTTGGGCGGATTCTAAACAGATCAGGAGATATTAAAATAATTTATATTTTTAATGGAGTCCCGAAGTCTAAACTTAGGGAAAATAAAAGAAATGGATCAAACCAGATCTAATCTTAGTTGTTGATTAGGGACTTAAGCTCGACTGTTGAGATGTCAACAGGAAAAGTATATGAGGAGGCTTGAGGGTCACTTGGAGGAACACACCAAAGTGATCAGTGATTCTATTCTCTAGAGCGAGGTTTGCTAAGAGAGATAGAATTAGTGATCGGAGAGCAGCTGAGGGGCAATGAGTACAGAGAGATAGAGAGGTAGAGATAGTGTCGGGAGAACAGCAGAGCAGCTAGAGAGAGTGACGTAGGAGCAGCCAGTGCTCACGCTAGGCCACTCAGAGGTAGCTAAGTATTGCACAGAGCACCAGAGAGGCCAGCATAGCTGACGCAGAGGCTCAGATAGCTGACGCAAGGCTAGCACTGGGCTAGGAGAGGCTGACACAGTCCAGATTAGGCAGACGCTCGGGTAGGGCAGATTGGTGCTAAGTAGCTGCCAGAAGTATTATTCGAGGTACCAGTAGATTTGTCAGAAACGGAGAGGTATGACTACTAAGGAAATTCTCTATTGGGTAGGCCAGTTTCGGCACCCAGATTGTACTTTGATATTGCTTAATAAGAAAACCCTTAGATAGCTGCACCGGTTTTTCCACATTGAGTTTTTTCGGGGACATTGGTCCAAAAATAATGGTGTTATATGGTGTGTTTGTCTCTGTTTCTTTTTAGTTGTTGATCTGTAATATGTTGAGCATGCACTAGTGTTTATGTTCAGTATTTACATTGTAAATAACTTGTTAAGGAAAATAACAAGTAGGTAGGAATAAATCAGATAAAGTGCATGGAGGGTTTCTAACTAAGTAAACTTAGAAACTTCAACATTCAATTAATTTTTGCAAGGACTCAAAAGAGCTTGGCCTTTGTGCCACTTTTCTAGAGCTTCAACAAAATTTTAGGGCTCAAATGCACTATCCCCAGGTTCTTGAATAACACATGTTTGATTAAGAATGATAACATATTTGGTTGCAACAACATTACATCCTCCATCCACAAGTTTAGCAAGATGCATGGTATATTCTATAAGGTAATCAGTTTACAACGAATAAGTGCAACAATTATATCCTTGTTAAATTTGCAATCCTCATCTAAATAAATGTCCTAGCTTATCAGTGCTTTTAAAATCCATTTGCAAATGTCATTGGTGGTCACTAATAGAACAATATGGGTTGAAACATTTAAGCTGCTTGATGGATTCTCATACAATATCTTAAAAACCTTTTGTGCTATTGTCAGAGTTGCCTCATATCTACTTATACATTACAAAATAATCTTTGGAATCTTTGAGACAAGCCCTTGAATCTCATGGTTGTTGGCACCCTTTGAGATTTAGCCTCCAACTCTTCAGACAAAACCTTATACTTGTCCAATGCTTCCCCTGTGTTTAGAAAAGGCTTCAATCCACAAGTCTCCTTTGATGCTCCTCTTGTTCTCTAGCTAGATGTTTCCTCTCTTCTTCTCCTATTTGAGTAAGCTCTTGGGCTCTCTCCCGCTTTTCAATCATCCTTTGCACATAGCATGTTTCCACTCCTTTAGTCAATTGATGAGGTGGACCCTGATTCTTTTAGGGAAGCAAAAGCTAGTTCTTATGCATTGCATTGATCTAGTGCATCAACTGTAAGTTGCCATCCCGACAAAGACCTATGTCCTGAGCATACAGATCCATATTAGGCTCTTCCTGTTTTCTTTTCCACCACTTGGTGTATTTTTCCTTATGCCTAGTGGAGATATCTTCTTCCTTGATTGGTTTAGGAGACCATCCCATGCCACTTTTGCAGTCACGTGCTATATGACCATAATTGTGGCATTTGTAGCATTCTATATTGTACTTGAATAAGGGTGGAATGAATTATGATTTCTGTTGATGTAGCCATTTGACCCTTTGGTTTGATTGCCTGCAATTTTGCTTCTAAAGGTTTGATAGGGGCCTCTATAATCGTCCTTGTCATAGGTTCTAGTAGTCCTTGCTTTATGTCCAAAGTTTGTGCATGAAAAATAATCCCAAGAAATATAGTTTGATACCTGGCTGAGAAGGATTGTCTTGATGAAACAACTCTTCCGAAGTTGTTCTGCTTTGGAGAAGATTCAATTCTTTGATGATTCTTGTCTCTTATTTCACTGCTACTTGTATAGCTTCTAGGTGTAGTAACTCTTCCAAACTCATCTTGATTTCTTTCCTTGCTTCCACTGTGGCTAGGGATTTTAAGAATATTAGAATGACTTTCAGGCTTTTGCTCAATCTTATTTTTTGGTGACCTAAGGCTTGCATCTTCTTTGTATGAAATCTCACCCACATAACCAAGACCTATTTTGTCATATGGTGATCTTTGACTCCTAAAAATATCGTCCAACATTTGAGAATTTTTTGTTGATATGGGGTAGCATTGGATGTGCTCTAGCCACGAAAATTGGTGGAGAGGCTAAGGCACATGAGATCTTCAATACCCAGAAAGGGTTTGGGCAGATTCTAAACAGTTTGGGAGATATTAAAATAATTAATATTTTTAATGGAGTTCCCTAAGTCTAAACTTAGGAAAAATAAAATATTAATGTGAATTAATATAAAACTGTGTTATAATGGTCCAAAAGTCATGGATCAAGCCAGATTTAATCTTAGTCGTTGATTAGGGACTTAATCTTGGCCGTTGATTTGTCAACGAGAAAAGTATAAGAGGAGGCTTGAGGGTCACTTGGAGAATACACCAAGAGATTAAGATTTCGACTTTCTGGGGCTGGGTTTGCTGAGAAAGTTGAGAGAGTGATCAGAGTTGCAACTGGGGGGAAGTGAATACAAAAGCAGAGAGGAAGAGATAGCACTGGGAGGATCAGCGTAGTAGTCATTGAGAGGGACGCAGAACTAGCCAAGGGTTCACGCAGAGCCAGCCAGGGCTCACATAGAGGAAACAAGGCGCTGCAGAGTGCCTCAGAGGGCCAGCGTGAGTGACATAGAGGGTCAGAGGATTGACGCAGTGCCTCCAGAGGTTGACGTAGGGCAAGCCAAAGTGGTGTTGAGCTAACGTTGGGCTAGAGAGCGTTGACATAGTCCCTAAAGGTTGATGCTGGGGTTTCGTTGGGTAGATTGGAGCTATGGAGCTGCCAGAGTGTTTATCTAGGGTTTCAGCCGAAATATCTGCTTCCGAGTAGAGAAGTACTACTGTTGAGATTTTTCTTTGTTGGGTGAGCTGGATTTGGCACCCATATTGTATTCTGAAACTGCTCAATAAATCAAACCCTCAGATAGCTACACCAGTTTTTCCGCATTGGGTTTTTCTGAGGATATTAGTCCAAAAACAATAGTGTCACTTGTGTGCTTGTTTTTGTTTCCTTCAACTGATGATCTGTAATGTGTTGAGCATGTACTTGTATTTATTTCCAGTATTTACATGGTAAATAACTTGTTAATTAACAAAACAAGTAGGTAGGAATAAATCAGTAAAGTACATGAAGGGTTTCTAATAGTTAAACTTAGAAACTTCAACACTTTCAAGTTCTTGTTGAGCATGTCTACTTGATTACTTGATGTGACAATTTTTCATCAAGCTTCTCACGATTTTCTTCTTTTTCCTTTAGCTAGCTTTTCATCACTTCTTTTGTTCTCTTAGCTCCTTCTAGCTGAATTTTCAAGAAGATGACTTCTTCAAATTTTTTCTCTTGCTCTTTCAGTTTTTGATCAACTTTTGCTTCTAGCTTCTCATGATCCTCAACCTTTCCCTTCACCTGTCTTGACAACATTTCTTCTCTATTTTCTGCTTCCTTTGCTTGACATCTCAGGACGATAACTTATGTTTCATCAATGTTATGTCTCTTCTCTTCAAGCATTTGGAAATGCTCTTTAAGCCTTATATTTTTTGTTTTGAGCTTGACTATATGTTCTTGAGCAGCCACAAAATTTGCTTCAAAATCAATGGTGTAAATTTCTAGATTTGATTGACTCTTTTGATTGTCTTCATCTTCTAAATTTCTATATTCATGGTTATGGGGAGACGTCTTTTGGGGGTTTGGAGTCATGCTTTTTTTACTTTTCCATCTGTGTTTCTAAATTCTACGTTTTAGTTGTTAGGATGTTCAAAGGTACTTGCTCTGATACCAATTATTAGAGATACTGCGGGGGGCGTGAATCAATATTTTATTACTATTAATACTTTTCAACTTTTAAAACATTTGATGCACATAAATCATGAAACATAAATCGTTACATAAGAAACTCTTATACAATTTTTCTTTGTAGATATTTTGTAAACTTCCTTGTACAAGTTAAGCACCAACTTACAACCATTTTAGGCACCAACCTATAGGATATTTCATTCCCCTAGCTAAGCACCATCTTAGCGAATGTAGGCACCAACCTATAGGAGACATGTTAATTTTTAGGTATGTTCTATGCTGGAGCAATTTATTTAAATTTTCACAGTTAGCAATCACATCAGCATTAAGATAAACTGCAGATAGAACATAAATATAAATCGCAGAAGACAAGCCAATGCAAGAGGACACAAGATATGGCGCAAGCCAGGGACAAACCCCACAATGTGTGGGGAAACCCTTTGATCAAATCTTCTTTTATCTTCAAAGTTCAGCAGAGAAAGAGAGAGAGAGTACATTTATAATAGAAGTCAACACTTTGACTTAT
>APFE030247273.1:21357-88007 GCA_000404065.3 Pinus taeda | reverse complement strand
AGATTTGTTCCAGATTTTTCACGAATCATATCTCCTTTACAAACTATGATAAAAAAGAACTCTAATTTTAAATGGGGCCAAGATGAACATGAAGCGTTTAACCTGATCAAACAGGCTATTATTAATGCTCCATCTTTAGCCACTTCGAATTTTTTAGAGCCTTTTATTTTATACACATTTGCCTCAGATAAGTCATATGCTGCGATACTTACTCAAAAGAATCAAGAAAAGGCGGAAGCACTAATTGCTTTTTTTAGTTCAAATTTGTAAGGTGCTGAATTAAATTACTCAGACGTGGAGAAACAAGCTTATGATGTTTTCAAATCAATCAAATACTTCAGACCTTTTCTACTCAAAACCCACACCAAAATTATAGTATTGTTTCTAGTGGTAAGGAATCTTCTAGTACAAAAGGATGTGGGTAAGAAGAGGGCCAATTGGGTACCTGCCTTACAAGAATATGACATAGAAATTAAACCAACAAATGTTGTAAGAGGTCAAGGCTTTTGCAAAATGTTGGCTGGGGCGTTGCAAATTTCCGAAATCCCATCTGTAGAGGTACAAGTGTGCGAGGTAAGCCTAAACGATGAGCAGTCATTATATGCTGATATTATTTATTATCTTAAGAATGGATATGCTCCTTCATACCTCGATTACACTAAGAAAATAGCTCTAAGATTAAAAGCCAAACAATATCAGCTAATAAATGATATTCTTTTTAGAATGAATTACGATTCTGTTCTTCTTAGATGTCTTGAGAAATCTAAAGCTGATAAAGCCTTGCAGGAACTCCACGACGGGCCAGCAGGCGGACACTACGCTGGAGACGCTACTGCACATAAAATCTTGCACGTAGGATATTACTGGCCCACGTTATTTAAAGACTCGCACAGTTATGTGAGGAAATGTCAAGTCTGCCAAACTACTGCTAGAAGACAGAAGAAGCCATCCTTACCACTACAATCAGTTAACATCGACCAACCTTTTAGTCAGTGGGAATTGGACATAATAGGTGAGATCGTTCCTCACTCTTCCAAGCAGCATAGATATATCCTTACAGCAACAGATTATTTTACTAAGTGGGTAGAAGCAGTTCCACTCAAGACGGCTAATGATGAAAATATCATTGAGTTTATAGATCAATCTATAATCACCAGGTTTGGATTACCTTCCGCTTTAATGTTCGATAATGCATCATACTTTTCTGGAAATGCAATGACTAAATTTGCACTTAAAAGAGGATTCAAACTTAAATATTTGGCCAATTATTATCCATAGGGCAATGGATTAGCCGAGTCTACAAACAAAAACCTAATCAGGATTATCAAAAGAACAGTAGACCAAAATCATAAAAATTGGCATAAATCCTTAATATACGTTCTATGGGCAGACCGAATAATGAAAAAAGCTTCCATCGACACTTCTCCCTTTAATTTAGTTTATGGGAGAGAAGTTGTTCTTCTGACTCATTTATCAATTCCTTCTTTGTCTCTGGTTCAATAGATTGATGAAGTACCAACTTCCTCATTACACTTAAGGCAAATGGAAATAATCAAATTAGAAGAATAGCGAGAACAAGCTAAGAAAACGCATGCTCATCATTAGGCACTAATAAAATCCTCTTTTGATTCAAATATAATGACCAGAAAAGAATTTTAGGTGGAAGATTTAGTTTCAAAATGGGACAAGGCACACGAAGAAAAGGGTAAACATACGAAATTTCAAAGAATGTGACTTGGTCCTTTTCAAATTGTAGAAGTCGTAGGTCCATCGACATTTGTGTTAAAGGATTTAGCAGGTAAAAAAGACTCTTTCCTTGTCAATGGACAAATTCTTAAGAAATATTTTCCATAGAAGATTATTCTTCTATTTCATAGAGTAATAGTTTTTCTCTTTTTCAGAATAAAACCAGTTGTGAATGGTTACATTAGGCATTTACGAAAAAGATACCAACTCTCTTTCAGATTTTGATTTTTCACTTGTATAAATAGCAAATCTTTTGGAAAATTGATCTTTATTATTGAAAGATAGAGTTAAAGACTCTAGCCTAGATATGACACTAGTTTCAACTTCATAAAAGTTTGATGAAGATAAACCTTTAGTGAAGAAATTGTTTTATATCAGTGCAATGAAAGGTATCAATAACAAAATAAAGATTCTTTGTAGAACATTTACTTCCAAAAACTCTATCATTGTCGTCTAGAGCTATCTAAAGAAGACAATGACTTCCTCCCTGCTAAGGAAATCACAACTTTCAGAGGAACAATACAAGGATACACTTTATCTTAAAGAATGAGAGGTCTCATCACGAGCTGGCTTATCATAATCACAGATATTATAACTTGCTGACTTTGCCAAATACTGCATACCATAAACGGGCAATGACTCAAGATTGTTACAATCAAGAGGCAAGGGATCTCATCACGAGCCAGCTTGTTCAACAAAGTTATAAATCAAGTAAATGATTGTGTCATAAATTGGCCACCAAACCAAGACATTGTTCTTTAAGAATAAAAAGAAAATCAAAGCAATAAGTGTAGATATGGATTCTTCTTGGAGAGTTGTAGGTTTCTTTAAGTGGGATAAAGGATCATTGCTGGGTAAAAGGTAACCCTGTCGAGGCTATGAATGCCTACTGGCAGCAGAGGCTCTACCTACGACAAATGAGTATATTTTAAAACTGGTTTACAGAGAAGACTTTGTTTTATCTTTACAGGCCAAGTAATGAATGATGTAAATGCAAGGACTAACTTGAGGTGGCAAATAATCAAAGTTGAAAATAGCTAAAGCAAAATGTCATTGACAAGTTAGAACATAATGTACTTTATCTTTCCATAATAAAGTTTAATTTTCTGAAAAATTTGTTGTTTTGGAAGCTGAAAAGGTTCAATAGAAACACAGAGATAACTGGTTCTTCCAAGTGAATCTCCAATTGTTGTGGCCACCAACAACCCCCCTCCTTATGAAGTATTATTGCTAATACTAAATAAGTGGGGACCCTCAAAAAAATTAGTTAGTGTTACATTTTCTTTTTAGATGAAACCTACAACATCATGGACTTAGGAAAATACCTTGAAAAATATAGAAAACCTAAGTTTCATAATTAAATTTACTCCTTAAAGGATATCGCATCGCGCAAAGGATGATAGGATACACCTTCCAAAGAGTTAAAATGATAAAAGGCGATATTGCGACACAAAACTTCATCCCATCGCATATACTGAAGACAAACACTCACATTGAAAAACTTTAAAACATCGCCGATATGCGATATCGCATATCGCACATCGCAAATATCACAAAAATTACACAAGAATTATAACGATCTGCGATATTGCGATACCGCAATACTGCGACACCTCAAAGTTGCGATACTGCAATCTGTGATAAAAACAGCACGATGATATTGCGACATTGGGATATTGCGATACTGTGATATTGCGATACTGCGATCTGCGACATCGCAAAGCAAAAACGCGGGACTCCTCCATCGCAGTGGGTTCTGGCTCATTGTTCGAGAAAACTCTTTAGCCAAGAGTTGGTCATGTATTTTAATGCGAATTAATGGGTTATTGCCAGTTGTTAATGAAGTAGGGTGTTGTGTTTTTCGAAAAAATAACTCACGTAAGGTGGCATGTCTTGTATATCTTCGGCATTTAAAAGTTTTCCTATTATTAGTATTTTATCATTACTTCTACCTCAATGTAAACTGCAGGAAAGAAGGACGAAGCGTTATACAGGGCATTATGCAGAAAACAACGAAGAGGGGAGGCAACGCCCCAATGTACATTTCGGAAAGCATACTTAATCTGCTCAAGGAAGAAAAAGAGCCGCAGAACTCTTCGGAGACATCTATCATAGATTTCTCATGTATAGTCATGATTGAATGGATACTGAAAAACGTTGATACCAAAAACAAACAATTTAATTCTCAAGGTCAAGAGCTCACAGAAGTACTATTTTTACAAATTTTGGGTTTTATACCGAATGAGAGAAAAAGGCGACAGAGGCAAAAACCGCATCAAGGAAGCCCGGATCAAGAAACAGAAGCAGTTTCCGCGCTAATCGCGCATCGCTAAGAAAAATTGTTCGAAAAGGAAGGTCCCTAGTTGCTCAGTCACCTGTGAGCCCCGAAAACTGCAAAGAAATCAGCGATAGAAGCAAACTGGAAACAGAAGCTATCCAAAGGTTAACCAAGTTGAAATGGGATTTTTACCAGGCATACATGATAATGCTACATATTCATTGGATGATTCTCAAGCGTATCATCAATTTTACTGAGAAAATAATGCCAGCTCTTGCCATTTATGTTTGCTTAACTCAACCAAAGGTAGAAGACAGTCAGCAAACTCTACTCAGAAAAACACTGAATGCTTGCGACATTAAGGAGTAGATTTAGAAATAGTTAGTAGATTTAATTTTAGAATAGTTTTGCTTAGAAAGAGGACGGTTATTTAAATCGAATCCTCAAATTCTGTAAATAAGTTATTTAGTTAGTAGTATCTAAACCCTTCTCATGCATTTAGAGAAGGGTCCAGAAATTTATCAAAAACTTGTCTTCTGAACATGCACTTTTGCACCATCAGAGGAGGTTTTGGTGAATGAATGGAACAGGGTTTATTTGATATTTGCATTTGATATCTGCTACTGATGTTGCACTTCTGTACTCTTAGTAGATGTTGAATCAAGGAGAGATAAATCAATCATTGTTTGAAGCTCATGAGTAGGACTAGTTATAAATGGTACTTTTATCTCTTAACCATTTCTGCTTATGCGTTAAAGTGATATTTAGTTTTCAGTTATTTATATGTTACAGCATGAATGTCTGAGTTATCATTTGGCACATTTGTACGGTGATAACTACTTGTTTATGTTTAGTGTATGAATAGCTCATTTATGCGATAAGTTTTAACAGCTATTTCGTCTAACTTCTTATACAAAGTAGCTCATTTTTATCGAATTCCTTTCTTATGATAGCTGAATGATATTTATTACCAGTGATTGTATGAAATCTTTTTAGATCGCATAGAAGAAAGATCACACCCCAGGTTAGCATAAATTTCAATGTTTTTCTGTTTATTAGAATACATAGCATAGCATTAAACAGAAACACCCTTCTTTCTCACACACACACACACACTGAATTGAGAAACTGGTCCCAGATCCCCAGTCGGACCCATTATACCAAACGGATAAGGAGCTGCCAACCAAGGTCCAAACCGGGCGGATATCCCCCTTGTTGTCGACCCGATTTTCGAGGCCTTCAACACCATGATGACTTGCTTGAAGGAATAATGAGAGAACAAATGGATGATAGAGAGATCCATGTTCAAGAAAATCAAGAGATCCACAAGAAGTGAACTTCTAGTAGAAATTCTTGTAAAAAATGAAAGAAGTGGAGTCGCCACTTGAACATGAATCTAACTCTAAGATCCTAAAGGCAACAAACAACCAGATATAAGGGAGAGCTTCTTTTCTGAGAAATAATAAATGGAATAGGTGGAGTCGCCACCCAAACAAAAAACGAACCAAAATGTCCAGGTGCTAAAGGTGCAGATGACACGATTAATGAGATGACGAAAGATAGGGTGATGAAAAGATCAAATGACACCAGGATATGTTGTGTCGTTTGACCGGCTAATGAATGGCGGAAAGTATAAGATGATTAAAACAATGTCGAGAAACCAAGGACAAAAAAACTTTATCTTCGGCAACGGCGCCAAAAATTGTTGCCGGCTCAAATGAAAAGATGAGAAATCAGAAGAATGATAAGGAAATGTTGTTGAAACGCCGAGAATAATGTCCCCGGCAACGGCACCAAAAATGTTGGCGTTGCCGGAAAAAATGATAAAGATGATATGAGGAGAATGAAAATAAAATGTCGTTGAAGCGCCGAGAATAAAATATCTCGGCCAACGGCACCAAAAATGTTGTCGCACAAAATGTCTAGGCACCGCGACAATGGCACATATTGGGGGTTGTCACCCTGATCTCCAATCTCTCCATTTAAATTGTCTCCCTACAACAGGCTAAGGGGGGTAGAGCCTATAGAAAAGTGGAATGAAGAAAAACTAGTTGAGAACCAATCAGTTTGGGAGACACAGTGAAGCGATCAAGCGCTTGATTAAGATTTAGCAAGACTAATAGGGTTAGATTAGATTTTAAACGATTGATATGAATCCCTGATGGAGTCAAAGATCTTGCTAGGGAAATTAAGACCAAGTAATCGATTAGCAACTTTGCTTAGATGAATGACTATCTTATATGAAATGCAGATCCTAAAACTAATGTGAGATGCAAGAATCTTGCTTAATTTTAGTTTAAATGCCTATTTAAATGTGAACCCTTCAACCATTTCTATCTTGAGCCTGATTTCGTAATAATTGGCAGAGAGAAGATCAGGAGAAGCACACTAAGGTGTGATTAACGATACTTCTCCTGAACTTCTAACATACCCAGTGCCTCTAACGCTGCAAAGAAATGTGGCTCGGACGACTGCAAGGCTACCGTTTTAAGTACTATTAAAACAGGCTTCTCAAGAAAGACGGATGGATATCTATCTGTATATCGACCAAGCTTATGCTTGGAAGTAAATTTTATCTATGCAAAGTTAACTTATATGCAAATGCACTCGAAGATGAGATGAAGTTAGACTTGAGGATGGGAAAATGCTTATGTCACAGAAACTTCCAATACCCAAATGAAATGTTCGCTTTTTTAATGAAGACTCAAAATTAAAACCCTAAAAATATTACAATTAGAACACAAGCTTATTTCAAATATTTTTGATACAGTTATAGCTCAAAGAGAACGAAAACTTCTTTGCAATTAATATCAACAAATGCTCAAAAGATACTCAGTTTATGAAACAAAATATATGCATTTTATCACAATTCCATGACAGAGTACTTAATTTTCAAAAATTAATTTGTAGGACATCGGTGAGAAAAACTTTATGACAACAGCAATATGACAATGAAAACAGTAAGCTATGAATGACATCTTTATGCCAAAAATTTACCGAAATTTTTCGATGCTTGCCCACATGAATTATCAAAAAATTTCAGCCTGTTATGATATGATTTCTGGAATTATATCAACTCTGATATATTTATTACAACCAGCAATTAAAACATGAAATAAGCCTAATGATAAATGCTCAACTCAAGAAATTAATTCATTAATGTATTAGACAACTTAGGAACTGATTTTAGGCTAACCCACATGAAATTTTACCACTGTTATATTTGGGACTTCAGAAACAGAATTATTCAGAGATAACAGTCACCCAAAATGTAGATCTAAGCCAAATTTTTGATACACATCAAACATAAATGATTTATTAATGTATTTAGCAATTTTTTATTTAATTTCAAACCACTTAGATGTGTTTTTCACCACTATTAGAAAGGTATATGACTGTTGTAGCAAACAGTGAGGAAAAAAATGGTTTAGAGATCAAACCCTTAGGCCCTAGGCCTTGAAGATCACTTGCCCAAGTTGCCAAAACAAATTCAATATCTGAAACACAAATTTTTACCAAATTTTCTGCAAAAACCCACCAATGATTAGCTTCAGAAAATCAAATATTCAAATCAGAAATGGAGCAAAGGAATCTAGGGCCAATGAGAACTAGCACTAGGCCCAATAAATCTAGCATTGGGCTAGAAGAAGGCAAATTTGAGCTTAGGAGCCTCAAAACTTGAAAATCTTGTTTTGAAAAAAATATTTTGCTTCAGATCTTCAGATTTATTACAAAATTTTTAATGGCTGACCTTGCAAAAATATTTGGAACAAGATATTGTCCTCCAGGGCCTAAATCTGTCTCAAAACCCCCAGATCTGCTTGAAAAATCTCAAATCTGAAGATTTACTTGGTTGATTTATCAGATCTATTGCTGCAAACAATCTTTGAGCCCAGATCTTGCCCTCCAGGGTCTAGATATAACTCAGATCTGAAGATTTACTTAGCTGATTTCTCAGACCTACTCTTATAAACAATCTTTGAGCCCAGATCTTGCCCTCCAGGGTCTAGATCTAGCTCAGATCTGAAGATTTTCTTGGTTGATCTTTCAGATCTATTTCTGCATAAGTGAAAATAAAAACCCAATATGTACAAAAATAGAGAAAATCTCAAGAACGCAAATGTTAAAATTCAAAATTATGTTACAAATTTTTAGATCTACACAAGTAAATAAAAGATCTATACAAATAATTTACAGATCTATCAGATCTGAGGAGTATGAGTCCAACTCCGCTCCCAGATCTAATAATCTAAGACTCTTAATAGCCAAATCTATCAAAATTTCCACAAAATATTTAAAAGATTTTGAAATTTTAGAGGTACTAGCCCAAAAAAACCATGCAGAAAAAAAGATTATCGTTAGATAAATCCTGAGGCCTATATGAAGTAGGCTCTTCAGAAAATATGTGTTGAGAGTTGGCTGGTCCAACCGAGAACTATCCCTAAACACTCAATGAGAACCTTGGAGATTTTCCGTAAACGCTAGATCAACCATCAAATCAAGTAGAGAAATAGAACAACAATAAAATTCTGAAGAAATAAAGATACCTGCTACTTCAATCAAAATTAAAAATGTTACCCTAGATCCATCAAACTGAATAATATACCTGTATTCAGATTATTCTAAGAGAGCTATTGATTGATTGTTTTCACATAATATTAAGCAGAAATTAAAACAATGTTATCATAAATTCATGAAGAGAAACACTACAGCACGTTCAAACCCCAAAGGCTTTTGCATTGATTCAAAAAATTATACAAGAGAGCTTGCGAGCTTAGTACACAATCCAGAGATCGGATGATCTCAACTGACAACTAACCTCCCATTTAAAGATAAATCTTCCAACGACTAGTTCGACTGATCCTTGTCAAAGTAATCTCGACTGTTGAAGATGATCAAAATTTCTTTTAATCTCATCCATCGAAATTTAAATTATTGAAGAAATTTCGAATTTTCAATTAAATGCATTTTAATTAATTCAAAAATTAATTTTTTGAATTAATTTCCTCAAAATTTTGACTTTGACTTAACCCCAGGGACCAAAGGTTTATATTTAGAAAAATAACAAATTAACCTTAGTCCGTGGACCTCTTAAAATTTAATTTTTAAAGGACCCACGAATTTTGCCTTTGGAAAATTTAAATTTACCTAGGACCTATAATTAATTAAATTTCTGGCTTAGGATTTTAATTAATTTTGGCCAGAAAAATTAATTAATTAACCTATAAGGGGATAAATTATTTTTCTAACCCTCAAGACACTTTTCAACATGATTTTTACAATTTTTACATCTCAAGGGTGAAAACCCATTTGCAAAAGACTTTCACAGACTACCCAGTTCTGCGACACCAAAATATAATCTAGCAGATCAAGCAATTTGTAATAAAATAACCTAACCAAATAGTTAGGATTATTCCCAAATCACTTTTACACAGACCCGATCTATAACACTAAGACTCGCCTAAGATCCTGGTGACAAAATTCATTCCGGCTTTGGGGTAAGGCTGAAGGAAAACTGTACCGACCATCCGAGAATGGATCGATGAGACAAAAAACCTTCCGAAATGTAGATCGTTACCAGAAAAATAGGTTTACCTAGGCAATTACATGACACAGATCTGCGGAGATTATTTACATCATATACATGCAGAATGGGTTTACATTATAACATGACAATCAGGTTGATGATAATAGGTGGACGACGCAGACACATCAATCAGGGGTTATCTCTTTTGTGAAGAAAGGGGGTGTACTACTATGGGTCGTTGACAAGTAGTGGTCAACAGTCCCCATTGTGGACTCCTAGGATTAATATTGAGTTTATAGAGTCATTGTACATTCGAAGAGACCCTCTTGGGCTTTCAGATCATGTAAAAAGTTTCTGTATCAAGTAAAATATGAATTATGTGTCCTCCACATCATGCCGGCCTAAGGAAGATCAATTCGGCCTAAAGACCACCATTCTACCCACAAGAAGGCTATATATTGAAGGAGGTCGAAGTCATTTGGAGCACTCACTCTCTCAAGCAATTTGATATCTCTAGAAGAGCTGAGAAGTGTGAAGTCTGCTGCCGGAACGAGAAAAGAAGTGCAAGTTTGGGGAAGTCTCTAGAGAATATGAAAATCGAACTTTTGGTGCCTCTCTCTCTCTTTGTTTCGTGGTCTGGTTTAGAAGATAAGATAAGATACTTATATTTATGTCCAACTAATGACCACAACGTAAGTCATGTTAGATTCCTATACCAATAGGTTTCATTTTTCATGATTGACAGTGGAAGTGCTAAATATGTTCATCCCTGCATGCTGCAGAGGTTCCATATTTTGTATACAGGCAAAGAAAATTAAAAGATGAAAAGAGGGTATGCCTTAAAAGAATAATCAAAAGGCAAGAAAATCAATTGGTCAGAAAAAATAGTGAAAATGAACCCCAAACCAAAGACCAGGAAAGTGGCTAGTTAAAATGCCACTGCTATCTTATTTTGCAAGATCACCATGTGAAGGTACTGCTGCTTATTACATTTGGTGGATGGCCCAACAGTTCAATCTGGACCATGCCATGTTTTGAATTGTTGTTGTAGAATAGAGAGAATATTTGTCCAAACAATTCAAGCTTGGCAGATGACTAGCTACGTAGAGAATTTAAGGAGCCTAACTGCTTAATCTGGGCCCTTGGAAGAGATAAGGGTACTTGTAGGTAGGGGGACAGTCAAAAGAAAAAAGGACAATCAGGGTTTGCCAGTTCAACTATACCCAATGCAAAGGAAGAAAAAATGTTAGGTGTATTAGGCTGGGTAGGTAGTTTGAGGTTGCAGAAACAAAGTTATCATTACTTTTTATCTTGTCAACAAGGACTCATCTCGTTTATGGCATTGGCACCATGGCAGTTGTTTGAAGGTACAACAAGGAAATATGACTAACTTCCCCTTTCATTCCCTCAGAAATCATTCACTAACATCCCCTCAAGGACCTTGGGATTTGCTCACATAGTCCAGTTTCACTTTATTCTTATTAAAGACCAAGTTGACATTTGAGTTAACTTAGTGAAAATAAGCCACATTTCTTGTGTAAAGTTGATCTTTCCACAATCCATTCATTTCTCTATGCTCAAGCTTCCATTCTATAAACTTAGCATGCATCCATTCCTTTTCATTCCATAGAACTCATATTAACATCTAACGCTATTATCTAACTCCCTAAATCATTTCCCCACCCCTATTCTACAAGAAACTATATAAAAACCCCAAAAAAACACTAAATATTCCTCCCCATGGCAACTATAGCTATATAAATATAAGTCGGGAAACATTAGGTCCATTTCGGACCCATTGTTAGCCCCTCCACGTTCGTTACCCTTGGGATTTATTTAACTTCTGGTTAAATAAATAACCATATTAAACCCCCCCCCCCGCACATGAAACTATGCCATACCCCATGCATGCATTACATTTGGGTTTCATTGATATTTGATCAATGAATAACCATGACCCTGAGCGAACATTTAACCCATAAACTAAGGTTCTAACCCGCCGATACTATGCGATAATTAACGTTTATCGAGTGCATTGTTCTATTAAACCCCGATCGTTTTGCCCTCCCGTCCACTGTAGGATCGGCTCTCCCAGATCCGACGGTTTGCATGCATATCGGGCGCCCCTTCGTAGCGGTATGATAGTACCCGATGGTCGACAGTTTCACTGTCATACACCGAGATAGTTGTCGACACCCTATTGCATCGGGCCGCCCCTGACACATACCACTCCCGTACCAAAAGCGATCCGATGCAAACCGCTTACCGCCCTCCCCGCTTGCCTACGTCACTGCATGACGATGCCGCCACATTGCCTGCCATTGCACTGTACCTGCGCCATGTCACCTGCTGACGTCATCACCCTGCCACCGTGTCATGATGACGTCATCATCTACGTCAGCTGCCACGTCATCTTCTGTACCTGCTACACGACAAAAAATACATCATGATGACGTCATCCTAGAAAAGCGCCAAAAAGTCCAAAATTGGTTAAAAGCCATGAAAACGATGGTTTTTCATATATTTCTATTTCATTGTATTTACAAAGAATGTGCATGCATTTTTCGCTATTTCACTGCCAGAGCTTCTACAGCCTATCAACCTGCAATTCAGCTCCGCAGCCCGACTCCATAACTTTCCCTATACCTGTCAAGTACCCTCAACGCCCTCATAAACAAGTATTTACCCGATTTACGCCCAAAAACCCTATTTTTATACTTCTCTGTTTATAATTGCCAAATGAACCTGTGATTCCTCCCAACAGCGCTCCTACCAATCACTCACTGTCCAACATTTACCATTTGCGCTATTACAACCTCACAAACCTGCACTTTAAGCTCATTTCCTCTGCAAACCAAGCTATTCCGACACATACTCTGCGTCCATATTCGCCCATAAACTACAGAAATCGCTAAATTATTGAGTCAAATTACTCCAGTGTACTGTTTTCCGCTGGTTGTAACCTATTTTCCTAAAGGGGAATCCTTAATTTCCCTTTCCCTCGGTAAACTTGTGCCCCTCGGGCAAAAAATTCAGACTCCATCCTCGCGGCATTGTGTCCACAGAACCTCTAATTTCAACCAATTGATGCAAAAAACCCAGTCCAAGTGCTGAAAGTGTGTTGTTCACCATAAACTCTGTACAGTGAGGTCCATTTGAAATAAAAATTAGTTTTTACACCTGTCACAATATCCTTTGAGCTTGAACTCTACTTCCTGTTGTTGTTTTACACCTACATTGCAATCAATACCAACAGTATAAATCATGGATACTCCTGTAGCCTTAAACATTTCTCCTTTAAATGCTCCACACATGGACTTAGAGTGGCTACCATTAGCAGACAGAGACTTTCAGATCAAAGATATGATGGGCCTTACTTCTCAACTCAAAGTTGTGTGCCAATTCAAACACAATCACAGAAATAACACTGATATTCTAGGAATTTGGCAATCTAGTATGCCCATCTATTACCTGCCATCAGTCAATGTGCTACCTGATTTCATTCATTTATGCCATGCACACTATGAGCCCACTCTGAGAGCAATTCTCAGTCCAGATGGGTTTGTGCTCTTCTATATCACCCCTCAATCCATAAATGAGATGCTGAACTTTGAGCCTCCTCAGCCTCTGGTTCCCCTCACAATGAAACTCTTGCTGGATCAAGGTGCAAGGCTCTCTAAGGCAGAAATATCAAGAGTTAGTCAATTGTTTATGGATCCACAGTGCCAATATGATCATCCTCCTCTCTATCATCAGGCCTCATTTAATGAAACAAGCAAGCTCATGGTGGACATGATTTCATACATTTTAGGATGCAAAACAGAAGAATTTGTGGATGAGACTGTATTCTTTCTCTTAACCATATTCACTCCAGGGCAGCCCCCTCCTGCCATGTACGACTATGCCACATTCATAGCAAACAAGATACATGAACAATTCATGATGATGGAGAGAGAAAGAGTGTCTAAATACACCTCTTATATATACCACCTGCTGCTCTACTATCACCTAGATAGTTTCAAGGTTCCTCTCAGGAGATTAGACCCAAAAGGAGAGAGGAGATCTGTTATTTATTGGACCTCAGTTTTCCATGAAGTCCACTATTCTTCATACACATATTGTGAGTTTATTGACCTATTCATTTACCCAGCTACTTGCCTATTAATGGTGACTCCTCCTACCAGACTTACTGTTGAAATGCAAAGGATCTTGCATCTTTCTAAGGGCTACAACGTTGGTGATTGGTACTTCTACCAAAACCACACAGTGATCAGAATTTATCGCTGTGAGTTGTCTCCCTATAAGCTGCCAAGATATGTCCCTATGAGACTTTTTGCCTTGGAATATTTCAGGCAATTCAGTAATGCAGACTTGACCCATTTCCATGGGAAAAACAAGAAGGAACAGCTTAAAATCAGACACCAGTTAGGTCCCTTTGTTTTCAACAAAAGGGAAGAAGCATGGAAGGATGCAGACAACATGCTAGGACAAGAACTCATGTTGAAACAGAGCTTCTACTGGGCACCATATGACCCTAAACACTTCATAAGCCTCAGAAGAATCAAACACAGGCTTTCAGGATATGTGCACCAGCCAATCCCCCACATTGAACAATATGCCAATCAACCAGAATGGGTAGAGGGCACCTTAGATGATGAAGAGCTCACTCAAGAAGAAAAATTAGAAAGAGAGATGAAAGAAATTGAGAAAAGAATTGACCTGGATTATGTTGCACAGGTCACCTTCACACAGCCTCAACCCTTGGGAGCAAGCACATCAACTGCTACTTCAAGGCAGCGAGCTAAGGAGGCCATATCATCAGCAGAAAAGGGCAAAGAAATTGAACATTCTGAACAGCAAAGCACAATGGAGGAGCAGCCATCCTCAAATCCGGAAAAGGGTCAAGAGCAAAGCCCTTTAACACAAACAAAAGCACTTGAAATCCCTGTGTTGCAAACTCCTCACAATGAGGAAAGAGGTAAAAAGAGGGACAGAACAGATGGTACACCCACAGGGACATCCACGGACCAGCAAGGAGAAAAAAGGCAGAGGCTAAACCCCTATGCCGAGGAGGAAATCACAGAGGAGACCATAGGAAACATCAGGGGTGAGGGGACTTTTGAGTAGCAGGTCCCTCCTATTTTGGAAACATCGGCCAGCTCCTTTCAGCAGGAGCAAGAGAAACAACCAGGTGGGGAGGTTTCATCCTCCAAACAGCAGACCCAGAGGGGCTCGGATATAAAAAAGGCATTCACAGAGATTAAAGCTAGAAACGAGCCTATAAGGTTTTAGCTTTACAACCAGTTAATGAGAATGGCTCCGACAAATCAGCAAGGGCTAATGGCAGCTTATGATATAGAAGCCAGGAAGATGACTCTCAGTCACTTCAGGCCTACTACACAGCAGCCACAGTCAGCTACAGACTACATCAGAACCAATCTGGAGGTCCTGGCAAAACATATACATCCTTTAGACCAGATTGAGTTACATAAGCAGACGGGAGAAATGGTTTATTCTACACTGGCAGACAAAGCTCTACTGGCCCACAGATTGCAGAACTCCTTATATAATACTTCTGCTCAGTTAGAGTTGGAAAAAGCCTCATCCTTGGCCAAGGATAATAGGATAAAATCCTTGGAAGAGATCATCATAGAGTTGGGACATGATCCCAAAGATCCCAAAGGCACCCAGGCCATGATTAGAAAAAAGGAGGAAGACATAGCAGCATTGAGAAAACAAATGAAGCTGCCAGTCACCATACATCCTCAGACTGCAGAAGTGGCACAACAACAGGAAGTAGAGGATGTGGTAAGTCTACTTATGAGGATGAATCAAAGGATAATGGAAATAGAGAAAGCATTGGAGGAAGCTCAGCGAGGGAAACAGCCAGAGTTGGCCCCTCAACCATCCCAAACAGTTCCAATAATTATAGCTCCTCCAACAACAGTGACTACAGCAGCACCTCCCCCAGGTTCAACTTTAGCAGCAGGTGCATCAACTTCAGCAGATCCAACAGCAGCAGCAGTGCAAGAGGCCAGCTTGAGTATGGAGGCCATGATGAAAGAGATTAAGGCTGTAGAATTACAAATGGCAGAAATGAAGGAAACAAAAGAAAAGCTAGCCAAGATTGAGGCTAGTTATGATAAGTCAAAAATGACAGTTGCTGAGAAAACCAGGGAAGTAAAGGCCCTAGAAAATAAGATAAAGGCCTTGGAGAAAGACCTCACTCTCCATAGAACCCTGACTGAGATAAAAACAATTTTGTGGAATAAAATTGGCCAATCTCTTGCTGAACAATGGACAGGAATACAACCATTTTTGACCAAATAGAATTGATGGCTGTAGCTCAGCATGAAACTCATAAAGCCAGAACATTACTAGCATATAAGCCTGAGCAAGCCAATCGATTGATTCACTTTTTGAATACTAGTATTGGTGACCAACTGGCAGCACTAAACATCCAAAACAGGACAGAGACTATAGTAAGAGTCAAGAAAGTGCTGACCATGAGGAATTTTGTCCAAACTATAGAAATGAAATGCCAGGAAATGCAAATAGAGGTGAATGCTTTTAGACAGAGGCTTGCAAATTTGCAAGCCAAAGGTTTACCCAGCCTGGTTCCTAGTGATGGAAGGCTATTAAAACAGGAACAGCGTGCAAACAGGCTGAGTACCTTCATACAAAATCAAATCACAGCATCATCCAGCAGTACAGAAGAAGCAGTCCCTCCCACAGGGTAGAGTTTATATGACAAGCTGGAGGATTTGTTTTACATAGAGCATGAGGTAGCACACCTTTTTCCAGTTTGGCCTAATTATTATACCCACGCTGAAGCTGATGAAACATTATACAAGTTAAGAAAACATCAATTGCCAACTGAGGATTGGTGGCAAACTCTGCTTCAGATTTTAAAGTAGTTTGGTTCTCTTCTCATTTATTGTCCGCATGAGCAAATTGCATTATATGGCTCAGCTACCAGAAAATTCAAGCTAACAGTGGGTGAAATTCACGCTTATATTCAAAAGCGCAGACCAGGTGGCACAGGACAGCACTACAGGACAACATTTCAAGGGAGCGGTCACCCACCAACAGCCAGAGTCAAAAGGTCAACAGCACACAGGACACCTGCCACAACGAGTAAAGAGCTTTTAATTCCTCAGTTATTACTGCGCGGTTTTTCCACAAATAGTCATTAATTATGTCAGAGTAGATGGATACACTGATGTTCAGATATTTCCCTATGGGATATTTTGTAAAAACTCTTATATATACTTGTAAAAGAGATGTATTGTGGGTTGATGATTTCTTCTTTCTGAGCTGCGATGTAACATATCAAACTGTGTTAATACAAATGGCCATTGAAGTTCACTGTGTCTGAATGATCTGAAGGTGGATTGGATGTTCTGGGACTTGCTGCAGAATTCCTGTGTCATGCTATGGAACAATAAGTTATACTAAACTGCGTTTTATGTTCTCTATTTTCGTAAATCTCATCTATGTTTCATGATCTTGGTAACAGAGAAGAAGAATAGCATAGGATTTGTTTGAATGCACCTTATGTTCAATCTCTGTTATTAATTATGTTTTCTTCAGGATTAGTCATGAATATGAATTCTTAAATGCTCATGTTTGCACTAGTTCTCTCATTTTGAATACTGTTTAGGAATCCTTAATTGCTCCTACACAATATTCGTACACTTTCCCTCGGCCAGTATAATGAAAGATTCTTGATTGCCTTTCATTCTCTGATTTCATTCCATCATTTCCAGATTTGAAAATTGTTTCTAGCCTGCCTATCCTGCTCTGTAGCACTACCTTTTCACCAAGAAATTCTTTCAACGATTACACTTTCAGTGACTCCATTGCCCAATGGAAAAAACAGTTATACATTTGCATCCCAGTTCTGTCTGAGATCACCATCCAACAAACTTAAAACCAAACCCTGTTCATCATAACTAGCCTAAAACACTCCAAAACAAAGCTAAATTACAAAGAGAGAGCCCTCTCTGGTTGCAGATAGGCTAGGACCTGCAACTAAAAGATTGGTTAGTGGTTACCTCAGTCGTATTCCCTACAGGAAGCAGGCAACAACCTGAGTGATAACAGGTCAAAGGGACTGTTGAGTACAATGATGTATATAGAAAGCAGGAGAACCAAACGGTCTCCTATAAAAGATACACTGCATGAAGTAAATCAACATCTGACCCTAGCGGAGAAGATCTAGGAGCTAATAGGTCCGAGGATCATACCCATCTCTCCTAATATCCGAGGCTGAATGAGTAACATTGAAGAAACTCAACAAAGTCGGTTGGCCCGAGGAAGAGTTGATGGCAAGTGCAGACTGTCCGCTAAATCGTTTCCTGGGGGGTTTGCATGCTGCTGAATGTTGGAGGACCTAGTTCGTCTCCCAAGAACGGATCTGAGACGGATCTGCTGCTGAGATCTCATGTGGCAGGGTAAGGTCCCATGAATCCTCACTGATCTGGAGTCTAGATACGTACGGGTATCAATCAATCTCTTGGTGCCCCTGTCTGGAGGTAGTACCCTCAAAAATGTCGTGATCTTCTATGTGGGGTCTGGTATGATGGGAGGCTGAAGAATACGCGCTTGGAACCTGAGAACCTCCTGCATATATAGGGCCAAACATCTCTAATCGAGATACCTGAAAAAGTCGACGAGGGTCCGAGAATCTCTGAGCAAGCAATGAAACCTTCCTCTGATCTCGTAGTAGACAAGACATCCAAGAATGAAGTGCACCTTAGTCTCCACAACCTGTAAATGACATACCTGGCAGAGTCTGTCTGGTCTATCCACCTGGTGGTTCGTCTCTAGCCGAAGTCTATGAGAACCTACTCTGAATTGGCCTAGAGGAATGTGAAGAGCATGCATCCCATGGTGAAACGTATACTAGGGTCGAACAATGAGCCTGTCTCTCAACTCCAAGAAGTGCTCAGCATAAGGCCATCTTTGGGCGCAACCCTCTCAAAGGATTGACCCAAGTGACCTAGACGAATTGCCTATAGATGTCCTCCCTGATGATCTTGTTTAGCTCCTATCTAGTAGGTAAAAGGTGACCAAGAGCATCTATGGAATATCGGAAAGGAGGGAGACGATCCAACTGAATTCCCACTAACTCTAAGAGATTTGAAACTCATGTAAACCAACATCTAGCTCAACCCGAGGGAGTAAAACGGGCAATAGTCTCAGTAGAGCAATATGCCAAGTAAGGATATCGGTCCCTACTCTTTATCGAGTCTACAAAACCCTGGACACAATGCAAGAATGAAACCAATCTGAAGACTATCTCAAGCCGAAAGGGCTAAGCTCCAAACTCTGCGAGGATGATGTGTTGCGGTACTGTTAGTTTGCACCTAATGATGCGAAGGAGAAGAAGAATCTGGACTCTCTCAGTTGAAGCCCAATCTGACTCAAGTAAAGACGATCCCCAAATCTTTGAGCCATATAGAACAGTGGGCGAATCAAGGTGTCCATGAGGCTCATCTTGAATGAGATGTTCTGGAAGTGATGTCGAAAGCATTGTCTCTCGAGAAGGGCTAAGGATCTATATCCTTTGTTGATCCAAGGCTGAAGTGTTGGTCGCAAACTGAAGCGGGGACCTGAGAATTACACCCCCAAGTAAGTATACGTGTTGGTGATCTTAATATCCTCCCCTCTGAATAGAAAGTGAAGGTCTGAGGTTTTCTTCACCCCATTGAAGATCATAACCTTGGTTTTACCTACGCTGACCGTCCACTATTGATGATCACAAAATAGAGTTAATGCATCCAGCTACCTCTATAATCCTTTTGGGGATGAGGAGAGGAGGACCGCATCGCCAACAAAGAGTAGAATAGATATCAGAACCTGGTGAAGAAGGCAACCATCAGTGTCCAAGATATGCTCGTGTAGAAATGATTCCAACTCATCAATATAGATCCCAAACAGGGTAGGGGACAGTGGACAACCCTGTTTAACCCCAATAGTGCTTCGGATGAAATCAGACATCCCACGGGCCGCTTGAAGATGACCAAGAACCAACTCATATAGGCGCATAATAGCGGTCAATAGGGCTCTTAGTCTCTCTAGCAAGGCCTCCCTCGAAACAGAGTCAAAAGCTTTACGAAAATCTACGAAACAACAGTAGACTTTCGAAGAGCGGTGTCGTGCCTCCTCAATCACGGTGTGAAGGGTGAAGATGTGGTCAATGGTCTACCTGCCTATCCCCTAGCTCTGAGTTGTCTCTGCTCAAGGTCACCGGATAGCTTTCTATGTAGAACAGTAGCATACAACTTCGAGAACGCGTGGCCCACCATGATCATTCTATAGTTATTGGGATTTGAGTTGGAAACTGATTTGTGGATCGTATGGATGATATGGTGTGACCATGTCAGTGGAAAACCTTCACGGACTACATGGTTGAAGATATTAGCCAAGTAGCTAACTAAAGCACGGAAATCGTGCTTAATGAACTCTGCTTGGTAGCCTTCCTCATCAGATGCTTTGTTGTTGTTCATCACCCAAATGGCCTCTCTAATATCTCTGTCTGAGAATAGGTAACAGGAAGAGGGTGGGGAGGTAACATGAATTTGGGCCTGCCCGGGAATATCATAAAGGTTGGAAGTGTGAGAGAACATGGATGTAGGGTCGAGGTTAGGTGGAAGAGGGGAGCGTCGGGGAAGGATTGTACGCCAGAATTGTTTAGGGGAGTGGGCAAGGAGAGCATAAAGTTCTCGTCTTCTATGAGAGACAAAGAGTCGTTTCTTGTGACGAAGGAGACGACGATAAGAAGCTTTGAGGTCAGAGTAGAAAGGTTGAGAGTGGGTGAAAGCATATCGTATCATTTGTTCATGGGGCAAGATCCAACTTTAGGGGAGATGGAAGTGGAACGAGTGGAGTGGGGGAAGGATTTGAGTGCTGCTTCCCAAATGCAGCTGAAAGACAGGTGTATTTTGTTGAAGAAAGTGTAACTAGGTTCGGTCTTCATAATGACATGATCATTGTATTTGATGTAATAAAAGGAAATAATTTATTTTTGTAATCTTGCTACATGGGTTTCATGAGCAAGAAGTGTCACTAGGTGAAAGACTTCTTCTTGATGTCTTTAGGATTTATTTAAATATCAAAGAGTCATGTCATGTGTATAGAAACTCTTCATGAGTTTATGTAAATATGTACAAGTCTTCAAAGTTGTCTAACAACCCTCCAAGACCAAGATCAATGCCTCAAAAGAAGCCTATCAAAGTCTGCAAGAAAAACGATAAGATGTTCACGTCGGCTCAAAATATGAATTAAATAAATAAATAAAAGTGATGTCAACTTGAATGTATGCACACAACCATTATAAATACCCTGTTGGGTATCTGCAAAAGTAGAAGACAGAACTCGCATCAGATGGAGCTACAATCATAAGGAGACATAGTCGCAGTGGAGCCGCAATAGAATAAGGTAGCCGTAGTCATAGCCGAAGTGGCACTACAGTAGAATAAGGTAGCCGCAATCATAGCTGCAGTGGAGCTACAATAAAGTAAGGTAGCTGCAGTCAAGTGAGATAGTCGCAGTCAAGGCATAAAATAGAGAGCCGCATAAGGGTATTGACTGCACCAATGTCTTGGGTTTAGGTGCAGTCATGACCATGTGTAAGGACGCAACAACAAGTTGATATTCTCGACATATCTATCTCAGTATAATAATGATCTAGCAGCGGTCATGACATACGTTGATCATGGTGAAGACTAGACAGTGAACAACAAACTATGTATATGTATATGTATGACAGCCTTGCAATAACTCTAAAGGTGTAATAGGTCTCGGAGATGTACAAGAGATCCTAGGCATACCTATGAATGGAGACATACAGTCTCAAGAGGTATCATTCAAATCTAGTATGATGCAATCTTTATGTACTTCCAAGAATAGTAACAACCTTAGCCTTGATACAATACATCGTCTCACTCTACAGTAAGGCACAGGCACAAGATATGATCTTGGAGTTGAAGATCATGATCTCAATGAAGGTTACATCAGTGGTAATCTCTGAAACAGTTATTGTGCAATGCAAAAGCAGTAAGGATATCAATATTGCAGCACTGATGAAGTTAATGTTGTAGTTGAAGTGATAAGGATCACAACGATGATGACCTTTCTGGTGCAGCAAAGATAATGATCTCAGTAGTGACACAAAGAGGATTGATGGCTTGGTCTTGGAGAGGTAGATGGTGTCAAGGGTCGTGGTCTTGGTAGTCGTTAATGGAATCTCTATAAGAAGAATTTATGCATGGATTTTCCTCTCCAAGAGGGAGAGGTTTTGGCCCTGGCAGAAAGCCAATCACTTGTGTTCTTGCCTCTTTTGTTTTCATAACAGATTAATGAAGCTAACTCACATATGTTAATAATGAAGTAACATCAAGCTACAATAAAAATGCATAAACACTTCACAAATTATTATCATGTATAAGAATAATCAACCTAACTATGCATGCCCTAGATTCTTCAACATATTTAGTGGAAGCAGAATCAAGCAAGGAGAACTAGGTCTTCGATGGGAGAATCTTGTGTAGGGTAGAGGAGAGGATGTCAGGGTCTCCCTCGTCAAATCGAAAGGTAGTTTGGGGTGGGCCCCGAGGGGAGGGATGGGGTGGAAGGGGTGGGTCAAACCAGAGAGAGAAGGAATGAAGTGCATGATCAACAAGGGGGATGGGGGAGACTGAGAAATGGCAAATAAAAGGGAGTAAGTTATGGCTAGCGAGTACATAATCAACTACACTCGCACACCCGCCATATGGCCGGCATGTGAAAAAGCGAGAGTCTAGGAAACAGGGGAGACCATTTAGAATCAACAACTCATGGGATTCCCCCAACTGCAATAGATGTTTACCATAAACTGTAGTGGGCCCCAAAGCATCATCTGGCATCCGGTGTAGCCCTACTGAATCTGAATCTATCCCCTGGCTGCAAAACACATCCTCTGATCGGTCGTGGAGAGGGATATGGAGATATCTAGTGCGAGCATTGAAGTCACCTAGGAGGATGACTTCCCCAACAGCACAGTACCGGGTGATGTCGTTGTACAAGTCTATAAAGGGGTCCCCATTTGAGCCATTATGACGACAAATGGTGAAGAGGCTGGGGGGAAGTAACTATGAGAATTTATGAATCTACACATCAAAAATCCTACTGCAATCACTGGTTTATCATCTCCTACTTGTTCTTTACATTCAACAAGTTATTTAATTATTTAAACAACGATGAAAACACTATTGCAGCCTACACATACATACAGATCGTGACTAAAATAAACTAAGACAATCACACAAGGGACATCATTATTTTTGGACAATCGTCCCCGGAAAAACCCAATTCAGGAAAATTGGTGCAGCATATAGAGGGTTTGTATTATTAAGCAAATTTATGAATACAACTAGGGTGCCAAATCCGACTCACCCAACAGAGAATAAACCTGGCAGAAGTACCTTTATCTAAAGACAGATATTTAGGCAATCCAGCAACTGGATGATCAAACCCCACAGATGAAAACTATTGGTCCCAATGTTGGGCAGTGATGGTTACTCCAAGCTCCGTGCTAGAACTGCGTCACCTCCTCTAGGAGTTGTGTCACCCTCCCAGTGAGCCTCCTTTGGTCAGAAGTCGATATGTTGAACTGCTGCTCTCTCTGCCTCACAGGAAACCCCAGTGTTTCCTCTAGGGAACTACATCAACCCCTCTAGCTTATGCGTCAGCTCCTCTAGCTTCTGTGTCAACTCCACTAGCTACTGTGTCGCCCTCTCTGGAGCTGCGTTGTCTCTCCTGCGGTTGCTCTGCCTCTCTGCTATGTATCCTTAGCCTTGGACTAAAGTCCCTCTGTCGAACTGCCCCTCTCACTACAACTCAGATCACTTAGCTCGACTTTCTCAACAAACCACACCCTAGAAAAATTGAGCTCTTTGATCTCTTGGTGTATCTCCAACTAACCCTCAAGCCTCCTCTTATAATTTTCCTATTGATAAATCAGCGGTCATGATCTAATCTCTAATCAATAGCTAAGATTAAAACAACTTGATTCTCGTCACTTAGAACCTTCTCACCCATATTCTTATTAATACACATTAATATTTTTATTTTCATAAGTTTAGACTTAGGAACCCATTAAAAATATTAATTATTTTAATAACTCCTCATCCGGGTGGAATTTCTCCAAACGATTTTTGGGTTCTGGAGATCTCATGTATTCTAGCCCCTCCACAAAATTTCAAAGCTAGAGAAAATCTGATGCTACCCAAAATCAACACTCCCTCTTAGCGAGGAATGTGCTCTACTAATACTTCTCAATAGAAGTACTACACTGATCCACTACATCGGTTCTTTGTGTTGTTGATGCTTGGCCTGCTGCCCTTCATCCACTGCACCACTGCTTCTTGTACTACTGCCCATGACTCTGCCACTGTCAGTGCTACATTTGTACTGCAACTCCCTCTCAAAATGTTGCCTCATGCTGCCCATAGCACTGCCACTGCTAGTTGTTGCACTGCAACTCAGTTACGGAAAAGTAAGTAACTTAAACTTCACCAAACACCGACATCCTGATCAATATGGATGCCTCGTGATCCTAAAGCTACCTTTGCTGCTAATCTGTGCTAACTCTTTGTTGCGACTGCGCTGCTGTAAACTGCTCTGTGCCTCTCGCATTGCTACAACATCCACTACGCTACCTCAGACTTCCACACACTAGCAATGCCACAGTGACTCCATCACACCTTGCTCCAACTGACCCATCATTTTGCTACTGTCGTTAATGGCTCCCGTAGCCATATGTGATCCAAGAGTTTGGGCACCTCAAGGATCTTGCCCACCATGTAGTCCTCTCGACTACAACTCTATGTCGCCCCACTGCTTCTCTAGAGGCACATGAGCACTCATGGCACAATCGTCATCGTCGCCTTCCTTGTTCTCTTTCGCTGGAGCAGCCTTCGACTCAGAAGCCTCCCCCTTGCCCTTCTTCTGGGGGCACTGAGTGGCATAATGTCCCAGTTCCCCACAGTTGAAGCATCTAACCTTGGCGATGTCCTTCTTCTTTCTCTTTTGCCACCCTTGTTGTCCTAACGATGCAAGAGTTGCATCCTCCTCTTCCTTCTTGACCCGGGCTCCCTTGCCGCTACTCCTTGTCTTGGTCATCCTCTTGAGCTCTTCTTGTCGAAGAGCTGCCCACATCTCCTCCCAACTGGGGAGAGTCGCTCTACCCAAGATACTTTGGACAAAAGTCTCCCAGTCCTCGGTGACTGCATTTAGGGCAGTCTTGACCAGGAACTCAAGATCTAGTGTAGACCCCACAAAAGTCAACTGATCGTGAATCCCTTGCAACCTGAGAAGGAAGGGATCGATCTATTCTCCCTTCTGCATCTTGTACTATCTCAGCTGATTTTCTAATAGCATCTTCCGTTGGACGGAAGAGCCCTAATACAAGGTGGTCAACGCCTCCCACACCTCCCTTGTTGTGTTCTTCTCAGCAATGTGTGGTACTACATGATCTTTGACCCCGTCTAGGATCATGCACTTGGCCTTAGCTTGGGCCTCCTCATACTTCTTCAACGGATCAATGTCGACCAGCTCAGTAACTACCTTCAAGGCATAGTCCTTGATGCGATGTTTGTCTAGGATTGCCAGGATCTTGGCCTTCCATATGACAAAATTGGATGCTCCATCCAATCTGTCCTGATCCCTCAACCCATTAATTGCCAACTCTGCTCAAAAATAGGATTGGTTCTCTTCTCCCTCTCTTGTTGTCAATCTAGCAAGACTTGGATCTAGATTCCTTTGGCGCTAGAAATCCTCTAAGGAACAAGTTCCTCTAGACTCCCTCTGAGTCCTGATTTCCTTCACAGAAATCCTCCCGCCAACACTCGAATCACTTGCTCCCCAATCCTCCTTTGCTGCTACAACCCGGATCTGGATATCTTTGGCTAGAAATCTGTCAAGGCAGTGACTCACTCTACCTTGGCTCTGTCTCCACAGGCATTGTTCTGCACTAATAGAAACAGCATCCCACCAGCTCAAATCAAATCTGCATTGCTCCTCCAGCCTCGGCAACTCGCTGATTCGAACCTTTCAGGCTCTGCGCTAGCCCAAAGAGCTGACGCAATCACTTTGTGGGATCCTCTCTAGCTCTGTGTCACCCTCTACAGGCTCGAAATGTTGACGCAGGGACTATGTGAGCCTCTACGTCACTCCTGCAGCTGCTCCTCGACCTCTGAAACAACGTTGTCACTTGGGACAACTGCGTCTCTGCAACGAATTCTCTGGATCTCTCGGCTAGTGTCTTCAGTCTCCTATGATCTGCAATGCTCTGATACCATGTGAGAATTTCTGAATCTACACATCAGAAATCCTATTGTAATCATTGGTTTATCATATCCTACTTGTTCTTTAAATTCAACAAGTTATTTAATTACTTAAACAACGATGAAAACACTATTGCAGCCTACACATACATACAGATCATGAACTAAAATAAACTGAGACAATCACACAAGGGACACCATTATTTTTTGACAATCGTCCCTGGAAAAACCCAATTCGGAAAAACCAATGCAGCATATAGAGGGTTTGTAGTATTAAGTAGATCTATGAATACAACTAGGGTGCCAAATCCGGCTCACCCAACAGAGAATAAACCTAGCAAAAGTACCTCTATCTGAAGACAGATATTTAGGAAATCCAACAACTCGATGATCAAACCCCACAGATGACAATTGTTGTTCCCAGTGCTGGGCAGTGATGGTTGCTCCAAGCTCTGCGCTAGAACTACGTCACCCTCCCAGTGAGCCTCCCTTGCTCAGAAGTCCATATGTTGAATTGTTGCTCTCTCTGCCTCACAGAAAACCCCAGCGCTGCATCTAGGGAACTGCATTAGCCCCTCTAGCTTCTGCATCAACCCCACTAACTACTGCATCACCCTCTCCGGAGCTACGTTGTCTGTCTTGCTGCTACTCTGCCTCTCTACTATGTATCATCGGCCTTGGACTGAAGTCCCTCTGCCGAACTGCCCCTCTCACTACAACTCAGATCACTTAGCTCAACTTTCTCAGCAAACCACACCCCAGAAAAATCGAACTCTTTGATCTCTTGGTGTATCTCCAACTAACCCTCAAGCCTCCTCTTATACTTTTCATGTTGATGAATCAACGGTCGTGATCTAATCTCTAATCAATGGCTAAGATTAAAACAACTTGATCCTCGTCACTTAAAACCTTCTCAACCATATTCTTATTAATACACATTAATATTTTTATTTTCCTAAGTTTAGACTTAGGAACCCATTAAAAATATTAATTATTTTAATAACTCCTCATCCGGGTGGAATTTCTCCAAATGATTTCTGGGTTCTAGAGATCTCATATATTCTAGCCCCTCCACAAAATTTCGAAGCTAGAGCACATCTGATGCTACCCAAAAAACACAGTAACAAACTGCAATGTAGATGTCTGTCGGAGGAGAGACTCCGACGCTAATCCAAATCCACATAAACCTAGCAAACTCATATTCGGCTACGAAAAGATACCATGTTCCGGAGTGAGTCTCTAGCCAAAGAAGCAACTCCACCTGATCCTTTGACCCCTCCTGAGCTCCTCGTCTCCTGCCTGCAAACTGAGATCCAATGGTAACACACAATACCTGGGAGGGGTCGAACAGGGTTCACATGAGGTTCAGTCACGAAGAGGATGTCCGTTGATTCATGAGTGTCATAGAAGAGTCCCGGCGATGACCAGAAAGATCCATTGTTATTCAATAGAAATGCATGTACCATTCCACCTCCCCAAGTGAGCCCGTCATTTGGAATCTCCAGTTCGGGGGTTCCCACCCAGGTGGGAAGGAGTTCGGAATGACTGCTCGAAGATTTCCCTGCCTGTCATGCTGCCATAGCCTGTTCTCTGGATTGTTTAAGTTCCACAACCTGTGCTCGAGTGAGGTCCTTGTCCAAGAAAATCCTACTGGGAAGAGAAAACAACTTTCGCTTAGCCTTGAGGGCGCGGAGTCGATCAGATGCAGTGTGAAACCTGAGGAAGAGAGTGGAGTCGTACTAGGCTCTGTCCAAAGCTATATCGAGGAGGCTAAGGGTGTCCTGAAGGAATCTAGCCCCCACTTCCATAGGATCCGGAGAGGGGTGGGGTAAGGGGAGACCTCACACCTTGAGATTCAATCCTCTTTCCCGTCTATTGCATTCTTCCACAAGTTTTGCTTGCATCACCTCCTCAATTGCTGTAAGAGGGGTAGGAGTTTTATCCTTCCCTCGAACCACTTGTACCCAAGAATTGATGTGTGTCTCGGTTTCTTGTTTGAAGGTGGATTGTTGGGATCAGATTTCTTCTTGTTTACTTTTAAGGTCAAGAATTTCTGCATGCAGTGCACCATTTGGAGGATGGAGAATTTCCTGCTCTTTAGTTTCATGTAAATATTCTTAAGGGATAAATTATCCCCCTCCACCTTTGAAACTCTGGCAGAGAGGGTGTGTATTTCTAAATGGAGCTGCTTGTTTTCAGTTTCAAGAATTTCCATTTTCCGTAGCATTTGTTTTACCTGGGCTGTCCAGAATGAGAAATCAGACTCCATGGCTATATCGATCAGGTTGACTACCACTTGCTCTCGCTGGTTTTCAACAACTGATAATTCAGCAAGGCTAAACATGTCATCTTGGCACAACTCGTTTTATTCCACGAATCTAATCCCTAGATTTGAAACCCATTCTTTTGTCTTTACATGTTCCTCAGTAATAAAATTCATCAAAGGATTTAGAGAAAACCCGTTTAACGCCATCTTGGTATCAAAGTCACTGTCAAATTTGGTGGGCAGATTCCTTCAAACGCTTGACATGCATGGGCTGCCAGTTCTATTTCAGTAATAATAAGGAGCTCACAATGTAGAGCTCTGAGGTTATCTGATAAAGGAACTACCACCGATGACTATCTACACGCAATGAACCTTCAACATTTCCTATTTTCCACAGGTTTGTGTTGCCGCAGGCAAGAGGAGCACGACTATTTCAGCGTCTAGATTCACAGTTGGCGCAGGTGAGGAAGGTCAGAGCTGTCGAAATTATCAGCGATGGAAGCAGTGCTCGCGATTTTTCAACCCAGAAAGCTCCATCGTAAACGAATCTTCTCCCAGTAGGATCGATAAGTGTTTTCAAGCAAACCGGGTTTTCCAAACACAGTTGCGGTTGCAGTTGTATAGTTGCAGAGTTGGAATAATTATGCCGAGTCACTTCAATTATGTACACAGGCGTATGACTAGTACGAGGCATTGCTTACACACTTTTTGTTGAATGCTGGTGGAAATGAATAAAATCCCATCAAGAGGTTCAGCGTAATCTATGTGCTTGTGCTATGTGGCCAAGCAAATGGTTCAAACCATTATAGGGCAAGCCAAAGTAGTAACGCTCAAAATTTCTGTCAAAGGACGCAATCATTCACCAGTTGCGCAATCTCTTCGTCCAAGATCGACAGTCAGGAAGTAAAATCGTCATCTGACACTGGATCGTGAGATTTTAAGGCGCTACTCAACCTATGGTACTGTACTTTCAACACTCCATTGGAAAAAAAGATGTCTAGCCTAAAAATGATGTCGAAGCCTCCTAGGGTTTTACTGCTGCTTGAAGCTACATGTTGCTAGGAACTGCTGCATAGTCGAAGTTGTTGGAAGGGGTCGAAGATCTTGGAGGCTAACATGGTGTGGAGGGAAAGTCTGGTCTTGGTTTAGGGTGAAGAGTCTCAAAGAATACTATTGAAAGGAAGAATTACTCTGACTGGGTTTTCCCCTCGAGTGTGGTTTTACCCTGGCATGTGCCTATATCTTGTGTCTCTTGTTTTGTGATCTTCATATATGTGTAATTACTTGATGAAAGATAAGATAATAAAGAAGTAAAAGAAGCCAACACACTCACAAGTAATTATCAAGAAAGGAGAATCAAACCCTAATATAATATATTTGATTTTCCAACAGTATAGAAGTCATTATTTGGTGTCAAGAAGCCTTTTAATACAAGCTGAGTTGACTAGAAAGAGGAGGCACATCAATCAAAGAAAGAAGAGAATCATTTCAGCACTAAGTCCACCCACATGTATGAATCTGTGAGAGCTATTGATAGGCCGAAATTACAGTCCTGAAGTGGCAGACGAATCGTTGAACTTAGGGCCGAAAAACTGAAGTGTATAAGCAAGTTTGATTGACGTTGACTTGGTGAAAGAGAAGTTCATCAAAGGAAGGTTTGACTTGGTCTTGAATGAGTCTTGGTCAAGGGTCATAGGTCTTGGAATTCGTCATTTGAAGTTCTATAAGAAGAGAAGACTTGTGTGTTTTCCTCTCAAGTGGGGAGGTTGTTAATTTTAGGTATGTTCTATGCTTAGAGCAATTTATTTCAATTTTCACATTTAGCGAGATTAGTAATCACATCAGCATTAAAGTAAACTACAGATAGAACATAAACATAAATCACAGAAGACAAGCCAAGACAAGAGGACACAAGATGTGGCGCCAGCCAGGGAAAAACCCCACAATGTGGGGAAACCCTTGATCAATTCTTCTTTTATGTTCTTCAAAGTTCAGCAGAGAAAGAGAGATAGGGAGATAGTACATTTACAACAGAAGTCAACACTTTGACTTATCTAGATCTAGCATAGATCATTTCGTATAACAATGAGATCAGTTGAAGACATTCTGCTTCAACTGATTCTCAAGGTCACTCCTTCACCTATCATCGTGCTGCATTTGGTCGTCTTGCTGCACCATTGCATACTGCACCATGCTGCACTAATCATGATAATCATCATGCTGCCCATGTCCATGATCTTATCATGATGCCCTTCATGTTCATGATCTTATCATGTTGCCCATACTAATATGCATCATCATTGTGCTGCTGTCCTTACAGATGTGTATTATCGTTATGTTGTTGCCCTTGCAGATGTGTATTATCATTATGTTGTCGCCATTGCAAATGTGCATCATCATCATGATGTTATCCATCATGTCCATGTTCTCATTCAACTTCATGCTGCCCATGTTCATTATCTCATTCATCATGATGTTGTCCATGCTCCATGTCATCATGCATCATTATACATCATGCAGTCCATTCATACATCATGCTGCCAGCAGACCTAATTTGTCATGTTGTTACCTACAACAATCCTTCCTCTGCCTGCGTATAAGGTGTTACTATTTACAGCGGAATAGGCGACTATATATATCAGCGTATATTTCTCCATTTACAGCGACATACTTCTACGTGTATGTCTCTATTTACATTGGAATATCCTTATGATGAACAGTGTATATTTTCTCTTCAGGAACTATATATAGGTCTCCATGATTAGCATAAGAACATTCCTTAATGAACAACATATAAGTGTCTTCAAGGACAACGTGTAAGATAGCTTCATTGATTGCGTTGAGATGCCTTCATGACTGTGGCTACTATACTCGGAGGCCAAGTGTTACATGTTTCCTTTGACTGTATTTTACTTCTAGACAGTGTAGTGTATAAGGCTTCTTGACAGCGTGTTAGAAAGGCTTCTTGACAGCGCGTTAGGGCCTGGCTAGGTGTCTCTGTTTGTTGTGTAGATCAACCTACGGCTAGGGCATCACCATAAGGCCAGCATATTACTCTTGGTGTCCCACTCCTCCAAAAACCCAAGACGGGGAGAGGAGATCACTCAAGAATGTGTTCAAATGACATCAAATCCTCTTCTATTTATACCAAAAACGTATAGGTTGAATAGACATGACATTTGGGCTTCTTGAGCCTACGTAAGAGCTGGTCGGCTTGATAATAATTACATAATCAAAATAAATTCATATCTCCATAAATACTTATCGGAATCGGATGATCTTTGGATCAATCCTACACCTCTCGACGAGAGGGATCCAATAAAAATATCAGCTGCCATAAATACGCTGACCCACATGGAGTTTGGCCCTAGTTGCCAATTTTAACACTCCCTCCCAACTAGGGAGAACTCCATCTGTTGATCCATAAGTCCGACTGTACTATCTTTGCCATCAGTGCCGTGCACTACTCTGCCCGACTCTGCTCAGCGCTGTTGGCTCTGCTCTGCTCTGCTTAGCTCTGCTAGCTCTGATGGCTCTGCTCTGCTCTGTTGGCTTTGCTAGCTTTGCTCTGCTCAAATTTGCTCTGCTGAATTATGAAGAAGAAGAATTGATCGAGAATGTCTCATACCATTCTCTACTGACCCGAAGTCAGCCTCAGAGTGCGTACCACTGGTCCCAGACCAATCTCAACCAACCCAAAGTCAGTGTCATAGTGGGTACCACTCCTACCACTGGTCCTAGACTAGTCCTCTACTGACCCGAAGTCAGTCTCAGAGTATGTACCACTGGTCCTAGACCAGTCTCAACTGACCCGAAGTCAGTGTCATAGAAGGTACAACTCCTACCACTGGTCCCAGACCAGTATCCACTGACCCGAAGTCAGTCTCAAAGTATGTACCACTGGTCCCAGACCAGTATCCACTCACCCGAAGTCAGCGTCATACTAGGTACAACTCCTACCACTGGTCCCAGACCAGTGTCATTGATCCTAGATCAATGAAGGTCATCCTAGCATAGGGAGTACAGTAGATACAGCAATGCATCCATCGATACTACTATGGTCCCTATCCTCGTTTCCCTGCTCATTGATCAGATGAGAGGTACTTCCCATGAGTCCCAGACTGCATGGGTAAGATGCCTCGACAGGAGAACTTAATCAATCTTGTCCTCACAGGAGAACTAATCATCCTGCTACACAATCGCCATAGAGAACACATCATCCAGGCCTCACAGGAGAACTAATCATCCTGCTACACAGGAGAGCGAATCATCTTGTCCCACAAGAGAGCAAATCATCTTGTCCCACAAGAGAGTGAATCATCTTGTTCACAAGAGAGCAAATCATCCTGTCCACAAGAGAGCGAATCATCCTGTCCCATAAGAGAGTGAATCATCTTGTTCCACAAGAGAGTGAATCATGTTGTTCTAGTGCGCACCACCAGGGGAGGGTGAGTCACCCTGTGATCATATGTTGCTCCAGTAAGAACCGCAAGCCCCCAGAGCTCAATGTATGCAACATGCAAGACCCTTGTACAAGGGTCTCTTGATGACTCTAAGTTGTTCGAGAAAATCACAGATTTGATCTTTCCCCTGGAGCTTTAGTGACCTGTACATCATCTCAGTGCGATGGAGCCTCCTTGCTCATCGACTTACCATATCCCAGATAAGGTAGTATCTGATGTCTATCTGCTGGAGCAATCGTCGAATACGAGATTCCTCAATAATCGAATCCCACCTCTGGTTGTCACAGAGAATCACAGTGGTATTCATCTTGTGTACTCACTGAAAAGTTTCCACAACCAGACAACTTCATACGAGGTCATACTTGTAGTTATGTATCCGGTCTCAGTGGTACTTATAACAACTGACTTCTGCTTCCTGCTCATCCATGATATCAAAACAGAATCCAAAGAGAACCAGCACTGAAAAGTGCTCTAATGACCCTCCACACTGCCTACTCAGTGAGCATTCGAATACTCATGCAGTTTTCATATTTCCAACAGTGTATCTCATTCCATGAGAGATTGTGCCCCAAAGATATCTCAGAAAATTCTTGGCACCAATCCAGTAAGGCTCAACCAAATATGAGCTCACCATGCTAACTGCAAAACATATGTCTGAAATCCAACTCCCTTTTACTTCTGCAAACGAGAGGGTCTGCACTTGTCAGAAATAGTTCGTCCGCATAAGGTGTCGGGATGAGAGGTCTATCATCCACAACCTTCGGGTAATGGTTTGGATTGGTTTCACTCCTAGTGAATCTCAACTTCATCACACAACTATCAATCCTCTCATACTACGCCCTGGGTGTTTTGCTTCAAGCCACAAAGGGCTTTCTTCCACCTGTATACATGAGATTCCCGTTCATGAATCTCAAACTCCACAGGTTATTCCAAACCTGTAGACTTGCTACATGAGGGGAATGGTCCCCTTGTAAGATTTTCCTTCGATACATCTTAGACATGTACCTTCATTCTCTTTTTGAATTCAAGCATCTCTGTCACCATCTGACTCACAAACCGTCGGTGTTGTGTCAATGGACATGGTCCCCAGTGGACTTCCTGCAACTTGGTACAACCCTAAACTCAAAAACATCTTTGAAAAATCTATTTTCAAACACATACCTTTCCATCGATGAGTGCCACCCTGAAACCTTTGACTTCCATTTCTGAGATGGACACCAGGTTTTTCTTGCGATTAGGTACATAAAAGAGATGTGTCTCTGCCATTCGGACACTCCTTCGTATGATGGCCGCACTTATTGCAACTAAGGCATCTGCCTTTTCTTCCACCCTTAGATCCGAACTTCCCAATGAAGTGATCTTTAGATGGGCCATTAGAAACTTCTGCTACACCATTCTGATAATATGCTAAGCTTCGGCTTCACCCTTTGTGAACTTAGAAAAGAGATGTGGAACCCATTGATCCTTTTGTCTTGTCCCTATTGTCTTCAGTGATTGCTCTTTCACTCTTGCTTGGGCATTGTCTTCGCCTAAGCTCTGATACCATGTTAATTTTAGGTATGTTCTATGCTTAGAGCAATTTATTTCAAATTTCACATTTAGCGAGATTAGCAATCACATCAGCATTAAAGTAAATTGCAGATAGAACATAAACATAAAATGCAGAAGACAAGCCAAGACAAGAGGACACAAGATGTGGCGCTAGCCAGGGACAAACCCCACAATGTGGGGAAACCCTTGATCAATTCTTCTTTTATGTTCTTCAAAATTCAGCAGAGAAAGAGAGAGAGAGATAGTACATTTACAACAAAAGTCAACACTTTGACTTATCTAGATCTAGCATAGATCATTTCGTATAATAATGAGATCAGTTGAAGACATTCTGCTTCAACTGATTCTCAAGGTGACTCCTTCACCTATCATCATGTTGCATCTGGTCCTCTTGCTGTACCACTGCATACTGCACCATGCTGCACTAATCATGATAATCATCATGCTGCCCATGTCCATGATCTTATCATGCTGCCCTTCAATTTCATGATCTTATCATGCTGCCCATACTAATATGCATCATCATCATGCTGCTGTCCTTACAGATGTGTATTATCATTATGTTGCTGCCCTTGCAGATGTGCATCATTATCATGCTGCTGTCCATCATGTCCATGTTCTCATTCAACTTCATGCTGCCCATGTTCATTATCTCATTCATCATGATGCTGTCCATGCTCCATGTCATCATGCATCATTATACATCATGCAATCCATTCATACATCATGCTGCCAGCAGACCTAATTTGTCATGCTGTTACCTACAGCAATCCTTCCTCTGCCTGCGTATAAGGTGTTACTGTTTACAGCGGAATAGGTGACTATATATATCCGTGTATATGTCTCCATTTACAGCTACATACTTCTACGTGTATGTATTTATTTACATTGGAATATCCTTATGATGAACAGCGTATATTTTCTCTTCATGAACTATATATAGGTCTCCATGATTAGCGTAAGAATATTCCTTAATGAACAGCGTTAAGTGTCTTCAAGGACAGCGTGTAAGATAGCTTCATTGACTGCGTTGAGATGCCTTCATGACTGCGGCTACTATACTCAGAGGCCAAGTGTTACATGTTTCCTTTGACTGCGTTTTACTTCTGGACAGTGTAGTGTATAAGGCTTCTTGACAGTGTGTTAGGGCCTGGCTAGGTGTCTCTGTTTGCTGCGTAGATCAACCTGTGGCTAGGGCATCACCATAAGGCCAGTGTATTGCTCTTGGTGTCTCACTCCTCCTCCAAAAACCCAAGACGTGGAGAGGAGGAGATCACTCAAGAATGTGTTCAAATGACATCAAATCCTCTTCTATTTATACCAAAAACGTATAGGTTGAATAGACATGACGTTTGGGCTTCTTGAGCCTACGTAAGAGATGGTCGGCTTGATAATAATTACATAATCAAAATAAATTCATATCTCCATAAATACTTATCGGAATCGGATGATCTTTGGATCAATCCTACACCTTTCGACAAGAAGGATCCAATAAAAATATCAGCTGCCATAAATAAACTGACCCACATGGAGTTTGGCCTTAGTTGCCAATTTTAACAGAGGTTTTGGCCCTGTCTGATAACCTATATTTTGTGTCCTCTTGTCTCATTGTTCTTTATTGTTCAGTAGCTGTTTGAGGATAAGAACACTAAATATAATCAAGTGAAAGAAGAAACTAATCAAGTTAAGTAATAATTCATCACAAGCAGTTATCAAAGAAGAGAAACCACCTAATTTGCTGCCCTTAGATTTCTCAGCAATCATTGCCACTAGCAAACTAGGTATTGTTCTTATTGGTTCCCTATTGATGTTGTGTGACTTGTCACCCCAAAGACAATGAAAGTTTTTAAGCAATCAGAACTGCATATTAAAGTTCATTGTAAACAACTATAATCAAGATATAGAACAGTTATGAGTTCAATATCATATTTCTATGCCTTATTGACCTGGTTTATGATGGTTGGGTCACTTGTGCGCATGGATTTTTCTGCACGTGCTTGTTTGGGAGGTTGATTGGAGTATCAAGTTATCAGATTGCCAACTTTTCTCCCTTGCTTTTATCCCTTTCAACCCCTACCCTTTTGTCTAACCTTCGTTTCTTTGCTTCGTGAAATTCAAGAATTCATCAATGTTTCAAATCTTCTTGAGAAGGTTTGGTTCAGAACAAAATGAGTCCATGCATGTGCTCTCTACAAGAAAAACTACATTTGAAAATCTAGCCAAAGACATCTTCATGACTTATATTGCATGTGGTATTTATCAAAACCTCGTTGCATACAAAAATTGGTGGGCCCTTTACATAATCAGAGTTTATTAGAGACCTCACCTGACCCAAAAAGTTGATTATTTGAAGTTCACAAATTTATATTTTCATATCATATATTTCTTTACTGTCAAAATAAGATTTTTGACATAGAATACTGAATAAGAGACCATGATTGTAAGAAATTGTCATCCAGAACCAGGCTACAAAGAGCTTTCCCTACAAACAAACACCCTTCTCCGCACTATAGAATGATCATTTTTCTGTGGACAGGCACACTTGTTTCTCTCCAAACTTAATAGCTTGCTTCATCCTCAATGTCTCTTGATCATCAAGTTCAATTTAAAAACACTAACCATAGCACGCATCTACAATTTAAATCACCTTTCTCTTTTCACTTCAGTGGGAAAATTCCAAGAGGCCAACAAAAACTAGCCAACTTTCTCATATATCTGATAAAAGATGAAAATTTGAAGAGCTGAATATTTAAATTGAAATTATATAAGTGCACTACATTCTGATTGATGCTCAAAACCATACCAGAAATGAACAAGTTACAAAACCGCCCTAATCATAAAAGAAGTAAACTGGGAAGCAACAAAATCTCCTGAAAATGCATACCTCATTTATGCTAGGGTGAAACCTAGGGGAAGATAGCATTGACGAACGCCTCTGCATCAAAAGGCTGAAGGTCATCCAGCTGTTCACCAATGCCAACGAACTTGACAGGTATAGCTAGCTCATCCACTACACTTACCTGTCCACATCAAAAGATTACAGAGAAATCTTAATATGTATATGCCATATGGTGTACCTATGTAACTGGAGCTTATTCACAGCCCCCAAAATGAATTCCGTGGAAATGTCTGGGAAATATTTCCTGGTATATTCTCCATGGAAACAAGATACACACTTTAAAACAGTTCTGCTCCTCTAATGAAGCATGGGTGGATGCCAAATGTAGAAATAGGAGGAAAAAAAAGAAATATTAAAGAATACAGCAAGTTATAACAACACTGATTAAAGAATGAAAATTGTTATCTATTGAGATCTCCAAAATTTCCCTCTTTTTGCTAGAAAGAAACTAGTTGTGCCTCCATTGTTCAATGTTTTCTTGATACTCGCCATTTTTTAGGGTATTACAAGTATGGAGATGTGTTTTTTCAGGTTGATGGCAGATTTACGGGCATTTCCTCTCTTTCCTAGCAGATTCCTCTTCTTCACTGGCTATTAAAAATTTAAATGTCTGAGATCTGAATTGCTTTTAACTTCTGAATTTCTTTCTTTTTCCTTTGTATTTACAAATGTTATATATTACCGTGTGTGTGTGTGTTTCCAGAGAATGGTTCCCCTACCCTTTTGCACTTAAGTGAAGAATGAGGAAGACGGTACCTTGTCAGTGTCACATTCTGCAGATTTCTCCCTCTTCTCTGTGTTCCAGATAGAGAGTGATATTACCACCAGCCGCAATAGAAGCTGCTAACCCCTCAAGACTCAATGAGAATGGATCCTGCAACATCCTTGAACATTACACCTGAGAAAAAGGATAGAGCCAGCAGGGATGTCCCTTGAACCTCTCTCTCTCTCCATGTGTGAGGGGGGGCTGTGAATGTGTGTGTGCAAGTTTACACACGATTTCTCTACTTTCCAAAACTCATATTGTTACAACAAAATCTAACACCCTATATGATGTAAAGTGCCAAACATCAAGGAGCTAGTCCTGTGCAACTAAGGAAGGCTATCCATTGTCACCTCAGTAGCTCTTCTGTTCTTTTTAGGTTGGCTTCCCTACAACTCAAGGGGGTTATCCCTAAATAAGACTTCTAATGCTACGGAGTGGGGGTCATAGATGATATAGGAAGAGTAAATCTTAACAAAATGTGTGAAAACCAAAAGATCACGATTCATGCGAAACTCCAAGACCAATGCCAATCAAATCTTGGGCAAAATGGAGCCAAAAAGGCATGGACATAAGAGGGTGAATGCATGAATGTGCAGGCAACAAGGGCTGCTATACATGCCACAAAACAGCCTTAGCTTGCTGAAATCTATTGCAAAAAATTAACCTTGGAAGGTTAGGGGTGTCATTCTTAAGCATTTGTTATGAAGGTGAGGTCATGTTGCTTTAGCAACAACTGGGTTTATTAGATGCAATCTTAACACAAGAACAACAAATATAATAGGGATTAAATCCTCACATTACACTATCCAAATGATGTTGAAGAATCTGGGGCCAATGAAGTATTAATGTGATTCTTCTTGACTTGAAAATTATTTGTGAGATGTTTTAAATTTTCTTCTTAACATAGTCTTCATTAGTTATTATTAGAGTGTGTCTTCGTTAGTTCATCAAATAGCTACCAAAACAAAGAGACAAGAACACAAGATGTTTGAATTTCTGCCAGGACCAAAACCTCTCCCTCTTGGAGAGGAAAACCTGCACAAAATTCTTCTTATAGAGATTCCAATTGACGAATACCAAGACCATGAGCTTTGACCTACTAGGCCACTCCAAGAGCAAGACACCAATCCTGTTCTTGCTGCTGAGATCATCATCATCATTACTGCTTCACGGAGATCATCATTCATGCTTCCTTCATTGACATATTCATGGGAGTATGACTGCTGCACCATATCTCCATCTGTACTTAGTTCATTGCTGCTGCTTCATCATTGTTCCATCTTCACTGCATTCTTACTAAGATCATCTATACTGCACCATCATTACTGTTGCATCATTATTGCACCCTTGCTGCATTACCACTGAGATCTTCTTTAGACCACCACTGAGACCATGATTACAATTGGGATCATGACTGTGTTTAGTAGGTATGCCGAGACTGGATGATCACAGAGATCCTCTTCATCATGAACACATGAAGACTGTGAGACAGTGACCTCTGTGACTGTGTTTATGCCGAGACAAGGTATCCCTGAGATCCTTCTAAAATGAGACAATGACTGTGTCTTCTCCTGCACTTTCACCGAGACTGTAATCAAATTCTCCTTGCACCGAGGTCTGCTACAGCTATGCCGAGACTGTATCACTGTGACCCTGTAACTAGACCGAGATTCTGTCCTCATCTGAAGTTGCAGACTTGTGAACAGACCTCCGAAAAATGTTATCTGAAACTGTCTTCCTGCACCTCCTGTACCCATCCGCAGTTGCAGAGACTTGTCAGAAAATATTAGCTGCTGTGGTGACCTCAGCGGGCTATTTATCGTTGTCACATCTCTATAAATAAGCCGACATGACTGATCTTTATGTCGTTTTGCTGGCCGACTTGACTGTATTTGACATCGTTTTGTTTGCTGCTCTTTCAAGAGGATTGTGCTTGTCTTGGAGGGTAATCTAGTCACTAGGTAGACTTATATTCATTACATATATGCTCAAGAAAAGCTCTTTACACATGTCTTTGACTCTTTGACTTTCCTAGACCTATGGAATAAGCAAGAAACTCATTCTTATAGTTTACAAAAACAATATTTATTTTTCTTGATAAGTACAAAGATCAAAATTACATTTGTAAATACCAAACTTAGTTACACTTTCTTCAACACTCCCTCTTAACTAGGGAGGTATTTATAATGGTACTTGGTCATTCTCAATCTGAAGAATTTCTCATAGGAAGAATCAGATTGATAACCCATCTGTTATAGCATCATAGTAACCAACATTGTTTATAGCAAGGCCTTGACTAACAGCTCTATCACTCATAAGATTAATCATTAGAGCACAATGTTGGCGAGACCAATGATTTATAGACATCTTTATCATTGTCTCTCAAGGTACATAGAACATACCCACATGGGTGTTCACTGAGTATGACCTTTTAGGACTATTCTTATCTTGGGTTCCCAACCCTCAACGAATATCAGTCCTCTCGCCTACTCTTATCTTGGATGCCGTACACATCCTCAGAGCATCGGATGCCAAAATATTACCCAATCCTCCATTCCTTCTTCCTAGATGAAGACAAGAATGTTCTGTCTATCATGTGTCTACATTTCCATTCATAGCCTTCACCTAGACTTACGGTTGTTAGTCCTGGTCTAGTGCATGACACATGAAATAGAAAAACACAATTGTCACTCCTTTTTAATCAGGGGTGATCTAATCCAAGCTCCCTCTTAATCAGGATTGAAAGAAAAAAGGCTTCACATAAAGTGGAATCAATACCTCCAAGCTTCCACTGAGCTTATGCAATGTGTTACCCCTCATATTGTATGATAGGTAAACATGGTTTTGTGCAGGTTGGTGTGATCATTCTAACCTTCCAAAGGTTGGAAAATTGGTGGAAGTTACTCTAGTGGTGCATCATTTTCTTCATGTACTAACATCATGGTGATCACCTAGACATGTTCTGTTGAGAAATCTAGGGACAGCAAAATAGGTGATTTCTCTTAATAGTTGCTTGTGATGTATTTTTACTTAACTTAATTAGCTTCTTCTTTCACTTGATTATATTTAGTGTTATTTTCATCAAACAACTACCAAACCATAAAGAACAATAAGACAAGAGGACACGAGATGTAGGAGATTAGCCAGGGCCAAAACCTCCCCACTTGAGAGGAAAACCCACAAGAATTCTTCTCTTCTTATAGAACTTCAATTGACAAATTCCAAGACATATGACCCTTGAGCACGACACTCCAAGACCAAGCCAAACCTTTCCTCTTTGACGAGCTTTCCTTCCAGCAAATTCTTCTGCAACTTCGACCTCTAGCAAATTCTTCTGCAACTTCGACCCCCAACAAATTCTTCTGCAACTTCAACCTCTAGTAGTTTCTTCTGCAGAAACCCTAGCCTTCGCACATGTGGAAAATTATGGTAGTTTCTTCGTCCTTTCCTCTTCTCTTGAGTTGGCTTTCTCTCCTAGAGAACTTGGCTTCCAAAATGTACTTCTTGATGCCCTAACTTAACTTCTACAACTCGGACTTTGTTGTTGCAATAGGTGCCCTGATTTCTTCACACATGTGAAGAGTGATAGCCCAAAACCAATCCAAAATTCTTGCTCTTCTTTTCTTCTTCTTGTCCTTCTCTTTCTCGCCCCTTCTCCTCTTCCTTGATTGAACTTGAATGAGTGAGTGAGTACCCCAAGTGAGGTCGAAGTCTCTCTTATATATAGGTCCCCTACTAGGTCGAATTGCTTCTTTTAGGTTGACTTGTCCATTTAGCTAGGCCAACTTGTACTTCATGAATGTCGGCTTGATCTTTGCACCATGACGAGGCCTTGGAGGGTCTTTTAACTCTACTTTGACTCAAATAAATTTTTCTTTACAATATGTAACATGCCCAAATGGGTCTTCCATACATTACAATGACTCAATTGACTTGTAGACTCAATGACAAGCCCTAGAAGCACTCAATGGGTGCTTGACCTAAAAATAAATTTCTCTTGAGCATGAAACCCATGCCTCAAGAATAACAATAATAATAATAAAAATTCTCATTACATCAAATACATAAAATCATGATTATATATGTCATTATGAAGATCGAACCTAGTTACATATTTCAACACTCCTTAACTAGGGAGGTATTCATAATTCATACAAAGTACTTGGACATTCTCAAACTGAAAAATTCTCATAAGAAGAGTCGGATTGGTAAGCCATTTATTTGCATCATTCCAACCAACATTGTCACATAGCACGGCCTTGACTAACAACTCTATCTCTCCACAAGATCAGACCACAATGCTAGCGAGACCATTGACTGATAGACACCATCATCATTGTCTCTCAAGGCACATACTCCACCCAAGTTTTCACAAGGTATGTCCTTCCAGGATAGTTCCTATCTTGGAATGCCACGTCCTCAAGGAATTTCCTCTACGACTACTCTTATCTTGGATTCCCTACCTTATCCTCAAAGAGTATCGGATGCCAGATGCTTACCCAATCCTCCATTCCCTCTTCACGGAATGAAGACAAGAATGATGTGTCTATCTCTCCCTCTCAACTAGGGAAGATATACCCATTCCTATAAAAGGAATGTACCCAAGCTCCCTCTTATCCAGGGACTTGTCCAAGCTCCCTCTTAACCAGGGACTTGTTACCAACAACAGCTCTCAGCTCTTTGGTGGAGATCATGGTACTATCAGTTGCTTGTAGGGCAACGATCATGAACTACATCTTCTTCATTATGGAGCATTCATCCTTTATAGGGAAACGATCATCCATCACTTTCCTTCACGAACCATATCAGTCATGTCATCCTTCTCTTCATCGGAAAGTGATCTTCTAGTCCACATCTGAGTTTTCTTCATACAGCTACCTCTTAAGTCATGTTTTCTTCAAGATCTTCCATCCTACCACATGAGTGTAAGTTGTAGGTGACATCTACAACTCTCTTTCGGTTGCCCTCTATCAATCCATCTAGATGTTCAAAAATAAAAAATGAACATCAGATCAAAGTTACCTTTTGTGATGGTCTTTCATCATGACATCTACTTCTTGCAACATCAATATCCTGCATATTCACAAACACATCTCCAAGACTTTATATGTCAAGGGTCCCCTTTCTTTACAGACCTTATAAGGGTCTTCATACCTTCTCTATGGAGATGTCATGGCCAGTTCTTCTAGCCATCGGATGTTGATTTCCCTTTTCTTACGTGACCATAGTTGCATCTTTCATGATCTCTTCTTTCTTTATTCACATATTGCTCCCCAGGAACTTTCATTCATGGTTTCTTCATCTTTGTCAACTACCTCATATTCCACATGAGGACATATTATGTTGATTTCATCTTGTCAATATGTGAACCATGCCTTCATGCATCTAAATGAAGAGATTCCATTTCTTTGATCATGCCCATGAGGTAGAGCATTTACTCATGTTGTCTATAACTATATGGTGACATGACTTAAACTATCAAATATATACATACCTCTTTTCGCCTTTTGGTCATCTAGACTTCCTTTAGCAACTTCCTTTTCTTGATTGAAAGTACTTCAACCATCTTGACATGCTGCACTCCTTTGTCACCATACCATCGTCCTTCTAAATAATGGATTCCACACAAGGTGAGACGATCAGCGAGACACTTGCTTCTTCCAAGAGAGGTGCACTTGCTAATGAAGATTCCAACAAAGGATCTTAATTATCCTCATTCTGCAAATGCTCCTTTCTAATGATGGTGATGTCTAATGAATTCTTTTTACCATGCTAGATGACTTTCTCCATATGTGCTACTCATGCTTTTAGTGAGGTTACCAAGAGCTTCTTCCTTTATATGATGATTGCAACACCCATGTAGACTTCTACTTCAAAATTATTTCAAGCTTCTCTAATGATGTCATGAACTCTTGCTTCAATCATATGGTTCTAATATGATGCCATCTTCTACTAAGATGCATCTAGTCATAAAGCTTCTCATCTTGACTGTTATGGTAGTTGTCTTTTCACCTCCTACTTCTCCTTGGTATGCATTGAAGAAACCCTAGTAGTGAAGATCTATCGCTTTGGATTTCTTCTCATCAGGATTTTCCACTTCTTTGGTGATATGGGCTTCAATTCTTTTTGTCCTTTTCTTGTTGTCCTTCTTGAGTTTCAGACAATCTCTCTTGAAGTGCCCATATTCCTAATAGCCATAGCATTGGATCTTCAACATATCCTTCTTCTTCCTTTTCTGAGGACCAAACTTTCTAAACTTTCCTCTTCTCTTAGCCATGGCAGCAAATGCTTGAACTTGCTCATTTGATCCCACATCACTTTTTGCCTTCAACCTGGTTTCTTCAATCTTACACAATGACCAGAGTTCACTGGATGGGGTGGCTTCCTTCTTTCCGTAGATGCTTGATACAAAGTTGCCCCATTCATTAGGTAGTGCATTGAGCACCATGGTGGTCATTTCTTTATCGGGACATTATTTCCCCCAACTCTTGTAGTTGGTCTCTTATTTCTGACACCCTCATAAGATATGAGGCTATTCCTTCTTAAAGATATGACTTCTCCAGCGATGCTTACGGAAAACAATTCTACTAACTTCTCGTAGATTTATTTTGATGTCTCCAACTTTTATACATAAGGTATGAGGGGATCCTTGATAGTGTGAAAATTCCTCAAACCCGAGAATTCCTACTGCAACACTGATGATATTTCTCTTACTTGTTAGATTTACATAACCAAGTTATTTGCAGTTTCCTACGACAAACATCGAAATACATACACTACAGCCTACACCAATTAAATTATATGTCGAAACAAGTACAGAACAATAGAGAAAGATACACATAAGTGACAGTTGTTTTTGGACAAATGTCCTCGGAAAAACCCAATGCGGGAAAACCGGTGCAGCAGATCTGAGGGTTTTATTATTATGCAGTAGTAAAATCTTAATACATCTCTGGAAGCCTTCCCGACAATCCAATTACAGAGGATAATCCTGACAGAGATATTTGTGAGCTTACCTCACACTATCACTAGGAATCCTGGCTAATCCAGCCCCAAGAAGGATTGTCCCCGACTTTTCAAGTTGCCTCTGCACAGTGTCTGCGTCAGCCCAACGTCAAGCTCTCTAGGGACAGCGTAAATCCTCGGGTTGGTCAATTTGTTGCCTAGGTGATTTGATTTCTTCCTCCCAATCTCACACCCCGGCTCCCAGCTTCTAAAACTCGAATTCCCTCTGCAAATTTCAGACTCCCTCTTGGCTTCTACGTTGCCTCTCTGTGGCTTTACGTCAGCCCCTCTGGCTCAACGCTGCCACTATTGGATCTCCCTTTGCCTTCTCTGCTGATGATGCTCCAACCGGAAAAGATTTTCCCTTCGGATACTATCCTTGCCCCTCACTGCACAAGCTCACTATCGAAATTCTCCCGGCGGCTTCTCTACTTCAGAAAATCGAACTTTTGATCTCACTATGTGTGTGTCTTTCTAAGTGACCCTCAAGCCTCCTTAAATAATCTCCTCGTTGACATTCAACGGCCGAGATTAGAAGCTAATCAATGGCTAAGATCATTTATGCTTGATCCTTGTCTTCTTTTAGAAGTTACACCCACAATTAGATGAATACCCATTAATTATTTTATTTTCCTAAATTTAGACTTAGGGTCCCATTAAAAATAATTAATTATTTTAATAAAACTGTTTCTGTGTGGAATTTCCCAAAACGCTTTCTGGGTTCTTTGGAATACATGTGCCCTAGCCTCCATGCAAAATATGAGACTTAGAGCACATATGATGCTGCCAGAAATCAACACTCCCTCTTAGCGAGGAATATGCTCTAGCAATGCAACCTGCTGAAGCATCACTCTGTTCTATAACATCTCCCTCTGTGATGTTGATGTCTAACATGTTGTCCACCAAACAATGCGCAAATGTTGCATCTGTACTGTTGTTGACCCTGCCACTGTCAACATTGCAACTCCCTCCAAATTTTTGCATTCATGTTGCTATTAGCACTGCCACTGCCAATTGCTCCTGCACTGCAAATTGATGTTGCTACTGCATCCGCAACGGAAAAACATCCCAAATTACTAAACTAACTATGTTCAGTATGATACCATGTGATTGTTGGAGCCTGACTGTTGTTAGTCTCTGCATTGACCCTCTGAATCTTCTGCATTGTTACTAACCTCTGCTCTGTGCCATCTGCACTGTTGCCAACTCTGCTCTGTGTTGTTCAGTATTTGGCGCTCCTAGCCACTGCAACTGTCTCTTCGACACTCCTCGGCACCATCTGAAACTAGTCCATCATGTTAATTCTGATCTTGGCTCCCGTAGCAAGGAATTGATCCGAGAGGTGGGCTCCTCAAGGATCTTACCCATCTGTAGCTCTTTCGAACTACAACTCCAAATCAGCACACCTCCCTCCTGGAGGTATCTCAGTTGTCATGGAAAACTCCTCCTCCTCGATCTTCGTGAATGCAGCCTTCAGATCATGCTTCTCATCTTTGTCCTTCTTCCTAAGAGGACATTGTGTTACATAGTGACCAATTTCACCACACCTGAAGCACTTTATCTTCGAGACGTCCTTCTTACGTCTTTGCTGCTCCTGCTGACCCTTTGATGGAAGGGTTGCATTCTCCTCCTCCTCCTTGGGCTTCGACCCACTATTGTTGCTTCCGTGAAGCTTACACTAGACTAGATCTCTCCTAACCTCCTCTTGCTTAAGAGCTGCCCACATCTCATCCCAATTCGACAAAGCTGCCCTGCCCAGGATACTCTGGACAAAGACTTGCCACTCATCTAAGACAGAATTCAGGGTCATTCCAACCAACTCGAAATCTTGAGGTGTAGACCCCATAGTTGATAACTCATCTTGGGTCTGTTGAAGCTTCGTGAGGAACAGATCTACACGCTCCCCCTTTTGCATCTGTGTAGATCTCAATTTCTGCTCAAGGTACATCTTCCGCCACTCGGAAGATCCCTAATATAGTGCAGACAACGCATCCCACATCTCCTTAGCCATCCCTTTGCTAGCGATGTTATAGACAACATGATCCTTCACTCCATCGAGGATCTTTCGTTTTGCCTTCGCCATTTCTACCTTGTACTTTTTCAGCGAATCTGCATCTGTAGGCACAACCACCACGTTGTCAACATATGTCTTGAGAGCATGCTCATCTAGAAGAAATGACATCCTTGCCTTCCATATGACATAGTTGGATGCTCCGTCCAATCTATCCTGATCTCTCAAGCCACTGGTTGCCATTTCTGCCACGAAAACTGTCGAATTGCTCCTCTCTGCTTCTTATTGTTGCTGCTCAGCCAATAAGAAAACAGACTTCTTGGTGGGAAGTCTTCTGAGGAAAGGTTCCCTCACGGTGCTAATCTTCTCCTCTAATGTCTTTATGCCCAACAAAACAGCCTGTAGAAAAACTACATCCCACCAACTCTTCCTCATGTTGAGGCTTCAGCATTGCTCTCGTTGCCACGACAAGATTTCGATCTAGAAGCCCTTCTCTCTGTCAACCCACCCAAAGAGAGACTGCCTCGAAATTCAGCTCTCCGACTAGGACTGCGCAAACCCTCTGGGTTTTCGAACTTCTGCCTCCTACAGCTATTTCGATCTCCCTCTTCTACTCAGTGTTGGGTTCTATGGCACTGTTCTTCTTGCTTCCCCTGCACTAGCTTTGATACCATGTGAAAATTCCTCAAACCAAAGAATTATCACTGCAACACTAATGATATTTCTCCTACTTGTTAGATTTACATAACCAGTTATTTGCAGTTTCCTACGACAAACATCGAAATACATACACTATAGCCTACACCAATTAAATTGTATGTCGAAGCAAGAACAGAACAATAGAGAAAGATACACACAAGTGACATAGTTGTTTTTGGACAAATGTCCCCGGAAAAACCCAATGCGGGAAAACCGGTGCAACAAATCTAAGGGTTTTATTATTATGCAGTAGTAAACTCTTAATACATCTTTGGAAGCCTTCCCGACAATCCAGTTACAGAGAATAATACTAACAGAGAGATTTGTGAGATTACCTCACACTATCACTGGGAATCCTGGCTAATCCAGCCCCTAGAAAGATTGTCCTCGGCTTTTCTGGTTGCCTCCGCCCAGTGTCTACGTCAGCCCAAAGTCAAGCTCTTTCGAGACAGCGTCAATCCTCGGGTTGGTCGATTTGCTACCCAAGTGATTCGATTTCTACCTTCCAATCTCACACCCCAGCTCCCTGCTTCTGAAACTCAAATTTACTCTGCAAATTTCGGACTCCCTCTTGCCTTTTCCACTGCCTCCACGTGGCTCTGTGTCAACCCCTCTGGCTAAGCGCTGCCAATGTTGTATCTCCCTTTGTTTCCTCTGCTGATGATCCTCCAACTGAAAAAGATTTTCCCTTCGGATACTATCCCTGCCCCTGACTGCACAAGCTCACTATCAAAATTCTCCCAATAGCTAGTTTGCTTCAGAAAATCGAACTTTTCAACTCACTCTGTGTGTGTCTTTCCAAGTGACCCTCAAGCATCCTTAAATAATCTCCTCATTGACATTCAACGACCCAGATTAGAAGCTAATCAATGGCTAAAACCATTTCTGCTTGATCCTCGTCTTCTTCTAGAAGTTACACCCACAGTTAAATTAATACCAATTAATCATTTTATTTTCCTAATTTTAGACTTAGGGTCCCATTAAAAATAATTAATTATTTTAATAAAATTGTTTCTAGATGGAATTTCCCAAAATGCTTTCTGGGTTCTTTGGAATACATGTGCCCAAACCTTACTGCAAAATTTGAGATTTGGAGCACATCCGATGCTACCAGAAATAAACACTCCCTCTTAGCGAGGAATGTGCTCTAGCAATGCAACCTGCAGAAGCATCACTTTGTTCTATAACATGTCCCTCTGCGTCGCTGATGTCTAACATGTTGTCCACCAACCACTGCGCAAATGTTGCATCTGTATAGTTGCTGACCTTGCCACTATCAACACTGCATTCGTACTGCAACTCCCTCTGAACTTTTGCATCCGTGCTGCTATTAGCACTGCCACTGCCAACTGCAAATTGTTGTTGCTTTTGCATCAGCAATGGAAAAACATCCCAAATTACTGAACTAACTATGTTCGGTATGATACTATGTGAATGTTGGAGCTTGACTGCTGCTAGTCTCTGCGCTAACCCTCTGAATCTTTTGTGTTGCAGCTAACCTCTTCTTTGTGACATCTACACTGTTGCCAACTCTACTCTGCGATGTTCAGTCTTTGGCGCTCCTAACCACTGCAACTGTCTCTCCGACACTCCTCAGCACCATCAGACACTAGTCCATCCTGTTACTTTTGATCTGGGCTATCGTAGCAAGGAATTGATCCGAGAGGTGGGCTGCTCAAGGATCCTTCCCATCTATAGCTCTTTTGAACTACAACTCCAAATTAGCCCACCTCCCTCTTGGAGGTATCTTGGCTGTCATCGTGAACTCCTCCTCCTCGATGTTCGCGGGTGCAGCGTTTGCATCGTGCTTCTCATCTTTGTCCTTTTTCCTGAGAGGACACTGTGTTGCGTAGTGACCCATTTCACCACACCTAAAGCACTTTATCTTCGAGATGTCCTTCTTACATCTCCGTTGCGCCTGCTTCCCCTTCGATGCAAGGGTTGCATTCTCCTCCTCCTCCTTGGGATTCGACCCACTGTTGTTGCTTCCATCAAGCTTACACTTGACTAGATCTCTCCTCAACTCCTCTTGCTTAAGAGCTACCCACATCTTATCCTAATTCAGCAAAGTCGCCCTACCCAAGATACTCTGGACAAAGACTTGCCACTCATCTGAGACAAACTTGAGGGCTAGTCTAACCAACTCGGAATCTTGAGGTGTAGACCCCACAGCTGATAACTCATCTTGGGTCCCCTAAAGCTTCATGAGGAACGGATCTAAGCGCTCGGCCTTTTGCATCTGTGCAGATCTCAATTTCTGGTCAAGGTACATCTTCCGCTGCTCTGAAGATCCCTGATATAGCGTAGACAACGCATCCCACATCTCCTTAGTCGTCCCTCTACTAGCGATGTGACAAACAACATGATCCTTCACTCCATCGAGGATCATTCGCTTGCCTTCGCCATTTCTGCCTTGTACGTTTTCAGCGATTCTGCTTCTGCAGGCACAGCCACCACGCTGTTGACATATATGTCTTGAGAGCATGCTCATCTATAAGGACTGACATCCTTGCCTTCCAGATGACATAAGTGGATACTTCTTCCAATCTATCTTGATCTCTCAAGGCACTGGTTGCCATTTCTACCACAAAAATTGTCGAATTTCCCCTCTCTGCTTCTTATTGTTGCTGCTCATCCAATAAGAAAACGGACTTCGTGGCGGGAAGTCTTCTGAGGAAAGGTTCCCTCATGGTGCTTCTCTTCTCCTCTAACGTCTTTTTGCCTAGCAAAATGCCCTGTAGAAAGGCTACGTCCCACCATCTCTTCCTCACGCTGAGGCTTCAGCGCTGCTCCCTCTACCACAACAAGATTTCGATTTGAAATCCCTTCTCTCTGTTGACCCACTCAGAGAGAGACTACGTCAAAATTCAACCCTCCAGCTAGGACTGTGCAAACCCTCTAGGTTTTCGAACTGCTGCCTCCTGCAACTATTTCGATCTCTCTCTTCTGCTCAGTGCTGGGTTCTTTGGCACTGTTCTTCTTTCTTCACCTGCACTAGCATTGATACCATGTGAAAATTCCTCAAAACCGGGAATTCCTACTGCAGCATTGATGATATTTCTCCTACTTGTTAGATTTACATAACCAAGTTATTTGCAGTTTCCTACGACAAACATCGAAATACATACACTGCAACCTACCCCAATTAAATTATATGTCAAAACAATAACAGAACAATAGAGAAATATACACACAAGTGACAGTTGTTTTTGGACAAATGTCCCCGGAAAAACCCAATGCGGGAAAACGGGTGCAGTAGATCTGAGAGTTTTATTATTATGCAGTAGTAAAATCTGAATACATCTTTGGAAGCCTTCCGGCAATCCAATTACAGAGAATAATCCTGACAGAGAGATTTGTGAGATTACCTCACACTATCATTGGGAATCCTGGCTAATCCAACCCCTAGAAAGATTGCCCGCAGCTTTTTTGGTTGTCTCTGCGCTGTGTCTGCGTCAACCCAGCATCATGCTCTCTAGGGACAACGCTAATCCTCGAGTTGGTCGATTTGCTGCCCAGGTGATTCAATTTCTACCTCCCAGTCTCACACCTCGGCTCCCCACTTCTAAAACTCGAATTCTCTCTACAAATTTAGGACTCGCTCTTGGCTTCTTTGTTGCTTTTGGGTGGCTCTATGTCAATCCCTTTATCTCAACGCTGCCACTGCTAGATCTCCCTCTACCTTCTCTGTTGATAATCCTCAGACCGGGAAAAATATTCCCTTCGGATAGTGTCCTTGTCCCTCACTACACAAGCTCACTATCGAAATTCTCCCAGCAACTGCTCTGCTTCAGAAAATCAAACTTCTGAACACACTTTGTGTGTGTCTTTCCAAGTGACCCTCAAGCCTCCATAAATGATCTCCTCGTTGACATTCAACGACCTAGATTAGAAGCTAATCAATGCCTAAGATCATTTTTGCTTGATCCTCGTCTTCTTCTAGAAGTTACACCCACAGATAGATTAATACCCATTTATTATTTTATTTTCCTAAGTTTAGACTTAGGGTCCCATTAAAAATAATTAATTATTTTAATAAAATTGTTACTGGGTGGAATTTCCCAAAACGCTTTCTGGGTTCTTTGGAATACATGTCCTCAAGCCTCCCTGCAAAATTTGAGACTTAGAGCACATCCGATGCTACCAGAAATCAATACTCCCACTTAGTGAGGAATGTGCTCTATCAATGCAACTTGCTGAAGCATCACTTTGTTCTATGACATCTCCCTCTGCATTGGTGATGTCTGACATGTTGTCCACCAACCACTGTGCAAATGTTGCATCTGTACTGTTGTTGAACCTACCACTGTAAACATTGCATCCATACTGCAACTCCCTCTGAATTGTTGCATCCTTGTTGCTGTTAGCACTACCACTACCAACTGCAAACTGGTTCTGCTACTGCATCAGCAACAAGAAAACATCCCAAATTACTGAACTAACTTTGTTTAGTATGATACCATGTGAATGTTGGAGCCTGATTGCTCCTAGTCTCTGTGTTGAACCTCTGAATCTTCTGCGCTACTACTAACCTTTGCTCTATGCCATCTGCACTGCTACCAACTCTGCTCTGCGTTGTTCAGTCTCTGGTGCTCCTAGCCACTACAATTATTTCTACAACACTCCTCGGCACCATCCGACACTAGTCCATCCTGCTGCTTCTAATCTGGGCTCCCATAGCAAAGGAATTGATCCGAGAGGTTGGCTCATCAAGGATCATACCCATCTATATCTCTTTTGAATTACAGCTCTAAATCAGCGCACATCCCTCCTGGAGGTATCACGACTGTCATGGTGAACACCTCCTCGATCTTCGCAAGTTCAGCTTTCAGATCGTGCTTCTCATCTTTGTCCTTCTTGAGAGTACACTGTGTTGCGTAGTGACCCATTTCAGCAAACCTAAAGCACTTTATCTTCGAGACATCCTTCTTATGTCTCCATTGCTCCTCCTACCCCTTCGATGTAAGGGCTACATTCTCCTCCTCCTCCTTGGGCTACATTCTCCTCCTCCTCCTCCTTGGGTACATTCTCCTCCTCAGTTTTTTCTCAAGATACATTCTCCTCCTCCTCCTCTTTGGGCTACATTCTTCTCCTCCTCCTCCTTGGGCTTTTTTTCTCAAGATACATTTTCCGCTCGGAAGATCGATGATATAGCATAGACAACGCATCCCACAAATCCTTAGCAGCCCCTCTTCTAGCGATGTGACAGAGAACATGATCCTTCACTACATCGAGGATCATTCGCTTTGCCTTCGCATCTCTGCCTTGTACTTTTCATCGGATCTGCATCTGCCGGCATAGCCACCACGCTGTTGACATATATCTTGAAAGCATGCTCATCTAGAAGGAATGACATCCTTGCCTTCCAGATGACATAATTGGATACTCCGTCTCATCTATCATGGTCTCTCAAGCCACTGGTTGCCATTTTTGCCACGAAAACTGTCGAACTACTCCTCTCTGCTTCTTATTGTTGCTGCTCAACCGATAAGAAAATAGACTTCTTGGCGGGAAGTCTTCTGAGGAAAGGTCCCCTCACAGTGCTTCTCTTCTCCTCTAACGTCTTTCTGCCCATCAAAATGGCCTGCAGTAAAACTGCGTCCCACCAGCTCTTCCTCACGCTGAGGCTTCAGCGCTGCTCCCTCTACCAAGACAAGATTTCGATTTGGAAGCCCTTCTCTCTGTCGACCCACTCAAAGAGAGACTGCCTCGAATTTCATCCCCTTCGGTTAGGACTGCGCAAACCCTCTTGGGTTTCGAACTGCTACCTCCTGCAGCTATTTCGATCTCCCTCTTCTGCTAAGTGTTGGGTTTTCTGGCACTATTCTTCTTGCTTCACCTGCAGTAGCTTTGATACCATGTGAAAATTCCTTAAACCCGGGAATTCTGACTGCAACACTGATGATATTTCTCCTACTTGTTAGATTTACATAACCAAATTTGCAGTTTCCTAAAGAAAACATCGAAATACATACACTACAACCAATTAAATTATATGTCGAAACAAAAACAGAACAATAGAGAAAGATACACACAAGTGACACAGTTGTTTTAGGACAAATGTCCCCAGAAAAACCCAATGCGAGAAAACCGGTGCAGTAGATGTGAGGGTTTTATTATTATGCAGTAGTAAAATCTGAATACATCTCTGGAAGCCTTCCCAGCAATCCAGTTACAAAGAATAATCCTGACAAAGAGATTTGTGAGATTACCTCACATTATCACTGGGAATCCTAGCTGATCCAGCCCCTAGAAAGATTGCCCCCAGCTTTTCTGGTTGCCTTTGCACAGTGTCTATGTCAGCCCAGTGTCAAGTTCTTTGGGGACAGTGTCAATCCTCTAGCTGGTCGATTTTCTGCCCATCTAATTTGATTTCTGCCTCCTGGTCTCACACCCCAGCTCTCGGCTTCTGAAACTCAAATTCCCTCTGCAATTTTTGGACTCCCTCTTAGCTTCAGCGCTGCCTCTACGTGGCTCTGTGTTAGCCCCTCTGGCTCAGCGCTGCCACTGTTGGATCTCCGTCTGCCTTCTTTGCTAATGATCCTCCGACTGGGAAATATTTTCCCTTTGGATAATATCCCTGCCCCTCACTACACAAGCTCACTATCGAAATTCTCCCGACAGCTGCTCTACTTCAGAAAATCAAACTTCTGAACTCAGTCTGTGTGTGTCTTTCCAAGGGACCCTCAAGCCTCCTTAACTAATCTCATCGTTGACATTCAACGACCCAAATTAGAAGCTAAACAATGGCTAAGATCATTTTGCTTGATCCTCGTCTTCTTCTGGAAGTTACAACCATAGTTAGATTAATACCCATTAAATATTTTGTTTTTCTAAGTTTAGTCTTGGGTCCCATTAAAAATATTTAATTATTTTAATAAAATTGTTTCTGGGTGGAATTTCCCAAAACTCTTTCTGGTTTCTTTGGAATACATTTGCCCAAGCCTCCCTGCAAAATTTAAGACTTAGAGCACATCCGATGCTACCAGAAATCAATACTCCCTCTTAGCGAGGAATGTGGTCTAGCAATGGAACCTGTTGAAGCATCACCCTATTCTATAACATCTCCCTCTGCGTTGTTGACGTCTGACATGTTGTCCACCAACCACTATGTAAATGTTGCATTTGTACTGTTGCTGACCCTGCCATTGTCAACATTGCATCCATACTACAACTCCCTCTGAATTTTTGCATGCGTGTTGCTGTTAACACTGCCACTGCCACTGCCAACTACAAACTGCTGTTGCTACTGCATCAGCAACGGAAAAACATACCAAATTACTGAACTAACTATGTTCAGTATGATACCATGTGAATGTTGGAGCCTTATTGTTGCTAGTCTCTTCGCTGACCCTCTGAATCTTCTGCGTTGTTGCTAACCTCTGCTTTGTGCCATCTGCACTACTGCGAACTCTTCTCCGCGTTGTTCAGTCTTTGGTGCTCCTAGCCACTGCAACTGTCTTTCTGACACTTCTCGACACCATCCGACACTAGTCCATCCTACTACTTCTGATCTGGGCTCCCGTAGCAAGGAATTGATCTGAGAGGTGGGATCCTCAAGGATCCTGCCCATCTGTAGCTCTTTCGAACCACAACTCCAAATCAACCCACCTCCCTCCTAGAGGTATCTCAGCTATCATGGCGAACTCCTCCTCCTCGATCTTCGTGGGTGCAGCCTTCGAATCGTGCTTCTCATCTTTGTCCTTCTTCCTGAGAGGACAATGTGTTGTGCAGTGACCCATTTCACAACACCTAAAGCACTTTATGTTCGAGACATCCTTCTTACGTTTCTGCTACACCTATTGCCCCTTCGATGCAAGGGCTACATTCTCCTCCTCCTCCTTGGGTTTCGACCTACTGATGTTACTTCCATCAAGGTTACACTTGACTAGATCTCTCCTCGGCTCCTCTTGCTTAAGAGCTACCCACATCTCATCCCAATTCGGCAAGGTCGCCCTGCCCAGGATACTTTGGACAAAGACTTGCCACTCATCTGAGGCAGAATTGAGGGCCAGCCTAACCAACTCGAAATTTTGAAGTGTAGACCCCACAGCTGATAACTCATCTCAGGTCTCCTAAAGCTTCATGAGGAACGGATCTACGCACTCCCCCTTTTGCATCTGTGACGATCTCAGTTTCTGCTCAAGGTACATCTTCCGCTGCTCGGAAGATCCCTAATACAGCATAGACAACACAATAATCTCCTTAGCCAACCCTCTGCTAGCGATGTGACAAACAACATGATCCTTCACTCCATCGAGGATCATTCGCTTTGCCTTCGCCATTTCTGCCTTGTACTTTTTCAGCAGATCTGCATCTGCAGGCACAACCTCCACGTTGTCTGTTGATTTTGGGTAGCATCGAATGTGCTCTAGCTCCGAACTTTTGTGTAGGGGCTAGGACACATGAGATCTCCAAGACCCAGAAATCGTTTGAAGAAATTCCACCCGAATGAGGAGTTTTAAAATAATTAATATTTTTAATGGGTTCCTAAGTCTAAACTTAGGAAAATAAAAATATTAATGGGTATTAATAAAGATATGGGTGAAAAGCTTGTAAGAGACGAGGATCAAGTCTGTTTTAATCTTAGTCGTTGATTAGAGACTTAATCTCGGCCTTTGATTTATCAAAAGGAAAAGTATAAGAGAAGACTTGAGAGTCATTTTGGAGACACACCGAGCAAATACTCAATACCCCGAGGGAAATCGATTCTCAAGAAAAAGGATTTTGATTTCAGAGCGAGAGTTGCAGGGTGAAGGAAGAGGAGGTTATCAGCAATAGTGAATGACGGAGGATGAGGTGACGCAGGGCATTCAAGAGACAGCGCAGAGGGAAGAGCAGAGAGACAACACCATTAGAGACGCAGCCCTCATGCAAGTTGACGCAGACTGACACAGAGTGACGTAGAAGTGACGCAGAGTTCGGTGAAGGGTCTCTAGGGTGTCAGAACTTCTCCAGGATGAGGAAAAATTTTGCCTCAAGTGTTTTCTCTCAAAAGTGTCAGTTTTTATGTGGAATCATTCCTTGTAAAGCAATTGTTGTTGAAGATTAATAAAACCCTCATCTGTTGCACTGATTTTCCCACATTGGGGTTTTTCGAGGACAATTGTCCAAAAACAACTATGTTGATGTGATTGATTCTTGTGCTTGTATATCATTGTTATTTTGTAATTATGTGATAACTGCAGTAGAATTTATTTTAATGTTTACTGAAGGGTTTCGTAAATAACTTATTGTGAGAGATAAGTAGGTGAAATAAATCAGTTACTACAGTAGAATTTCGTGTTAGAAATTTTCACACTGTCGACATATGTCTTAAGAGCATGCTCATCTTGAAGGAATGACATCATTTCCTTCCAGATGACATAGTTGGATGCTTCGTCCAATCTATCCTGATCTTTCAAGCCACTGGTTGCCATTTCTACCACGAAAATTGTCGAACTGCTCCTTTCTGCTTCTTATTGCTGCTGCTCAGCCAATAAGAAAACAGACTTCTTGGCGGGAAGTCTTCTGAGGAAAGGTTCCCTCACGATGCTTCTCTTCTCCTCTGATGTCTCTCTGCCCAGCAAAACAGCCTGCAAAAAAACTGCGTCCCACCAGCGCTTCCTCACGTTGAGGCTTCAGCGCTACTCCCTCTACCACGACATGATTTCAATCTGGAAGCCCTTCTCTCTGTCGACCCACTCAGAGAGAGACTGCCTCGAAATTGAGCCCTCCGACTAGGATTGCGCAAACCCTCTGGGATTTCGAACAACTGCCTCCTGCAGCTAGTTCGATCTCCCTCTTCTGCTCAACGCTGGGTTCTCTGGCACTGTTCTTCGTGGTTCACCTGCACTAGCTTTGATACCATGTGAAAATTCCTCAAACCCAAGATTCCTACTACAGCACTGATGATATTTATCCTACTTGTTAGATTTCCATAACCAAGTTATTTGCAATTTCCTATGGCAAACATCGAAATACATACACTACAGCATACACCAATTAAATTATATGTCCAAACAAGAACTGAACAATAGAGAAAGATACACACAAGTGACACAGTTGTTTTTGATCAAATGTCCCCGGAAAAACCCAATGCGGGAAAACTGGTGCAACAGATCTGAGGGTTTTATTATTATGCAATAGTAAAACCTGAATACATCTCTATAAGCCTTCTCAGCAATCTAGTTACAGAGAATAATCTTGACAAAGAGATTTGTGAGATTACCTCACACTGTCACTGGGAATCTTGGCTGATCCAACCCCTAGAAAGATTTCCCTAGCTTTTCTGGCTGCCTCTGCATTGTATTTGCGTTAGCCTAGTGTCAAGCTCTTTGGGGACAACGTTAATCCTCTAGCTAGTGGATTCGCTGCCTGGGTGATTCAATTTCTACCTCCTGGTCTCACACCCCAACTCCCATCTTCTGAAACTCGAATTCCCTCTACAAATTTCAGACTCCCTCTTGGCTTATGCGTGGCTCTACGTCATCCCCTCTGGCTCAGCACTGTCAGTGTTGGATCTCCCTCTGCCTTCTTTGTTGATGATCCTCCGACCAGGAAAGATTTTCCCTTCGAATACTATCCTTGCCCCTCACTGCACAAGCTCACTATCGAAATTCTCCCGGTAGCTTCTCTGCTTTGGAAAATCGAACTTCTGAACTCACTCTGTGTGTGTCTTTCCAAGCAAGCCTCCTTAAATAATCTCCTCGTTGACATTCAACGGCCCACATTAGAAGCTAATCAATGGCTAAGATCATTTTTGCTTGATCCTCATTTTCTTCTAGAAGTTACACCTACAGTTAGATTAATACGCATTAATTACTTTATTTTCCTAAGTTTAGACTTAGCGTCCCATTAAAAATAATTAATTATTTTAATAACACTGTTTTTGGGTGGAATTTCCCAAAACGCTTTCTGGGTTCCTTGGAATACATGTGCCCAAGCCTCCCTACAAAATTTGAGACTTAGAGCACATCCGATGCTACCAAAAATCAACAGATAGAATCTATAAAGATCCTTTGAGCCCTTATTTCCCCTTTCATATATTTAGCTTGAGCTTGAGCTTCTTCCTTTGGAGGCTTAGAGATTGACCCCTAAACATGTCCAATGACTTCATTTTCTATGAGGATCAAATCTATCCTCTTCTTCCATGCAAGAAAGTTTGATGACCCAGCCAATTTCTTGCCTTCCTTGCAAAATGGAGTCATTTTGATAGATTCAGACATACATATAAAGATTCTTACTTGTCAAGTGAAGATGCTTCTTTGATGATGATATCTTCAACTTGATGCCTTTCTTGATGATGTTGATGATAGCAAATGTCTTCTTGATGAAGATGTCTTCCTTCAAAAGTGATCCTTGACTCAAATGGAGGGAGATCACCTTGATTCCTTGATGATGATGACTGTTACCCACCATTTTGTGGGTGATATCCCTGGGAGAAAAATCTTCTCCAAGATGGTTCTCAATCGGCAGCCAACAGCCCCTTGCAACCACCACCTAGCTCGTTGTGCCACTTCTATACCACCTAAGCCAGCCATCTGATCCCTTACCCATCTGTCATGATCGTATGTTTGAAGGTGGGCCTCCCAAACCTGAAGGTATGCCTTGTCATTTGGTAGTTTAGTATTGTAGTTTACTTATCATGGAGACTTTTGGGCATGAATTAATGGGGGGATTCAGCAAAAAGAGTAGGCTAGCCGCTAGGTCTGTGCTATTGTCCCCTAGACCTTTTTTTAGATGTTACCCTTGGGCCCTAGTCCCATGGGATCTCTTTTACTAACCTTTGCCCTCTCGGGATGGTACTTCATGGGAAACCCCGATTTTGGTTGTGTAGTCCCGCTCCCTTATCCACTCCCACCCCTCCACTCATTATAACCCCATTCATCATTTCTCCCTCCTCGGTCCACATTCTTCCACTGGGTCCACATAGGGTTAGCCTCTCCTTCCCCTTACCCACACCTTAGGTCAAGCCTGGAACGATGGCCCAAAGGTTGATGCAGCTAAAAAGAAAGGTAAAAGCATAGTTGGCCACATTCAATAGGAAAATGTACCACAATATGCAAAAGATGGTTGAGACATACACATTTAGCATGTGGGCAAAAGCCAATGCATGAGCTCTACCCCATTCTCATGGCCATCACCCTGGTTCTTATAGGCCCTAGATGAGCCTCTTTTATCATTCAGGAACCCATGAGTGTCCCAACCCCTGGTGAGAAATGAACTGCCCCACCTCAAAGGGGGTATCCACTACTATAATTTACATATCATGCTCTTACTTCTTGAGCTCTGAGCAATTAACCAAATAAAAATCATAAAAGGCAAAAGGCATATGAATATGGGTGGAAAAGGTTGGGATAACTCATGCACCACGATTGCTCCCTCCTATACATTATATACCCAGGTTTCGGCTTCCCCTTTATTAGCTACCCTTGTACCTAGGCATGTGACCCAAGATTGCCCCCTCCATCCCCTACTCTATTCCATCACTTTATCACATGCCACCACCATTTGAAGGATGTACCTTGGACATATCATCCCCTTTAAAAGTAGAAACCACCCAATAGGGCACTTGGTTAACTCCCCTTGGAGCTTGGAGACATTAACACATGTCAAAGCCCACTGTGGAAGGGCATGCCATTATGAAGTGCCCACTTGTTATCCATGGTTTGTAAGCTCTTTAACTCAATTTCTTTAAATGACTTGTTGTATTGGAAGGCAAGGGGACGCATTGGATCTTATGCAGAATTGCAAATGGTCTCCATTTTGGGGTTTGGTCTCCTTATACGAGGTCCTAACTCCCCAAAGGGAAACATTGGCACATGTAGGGTGTGTGTAGAGAGCCATGGGCCTCCACAACAATAGACAACATTCCATGGATCCCGAGAGATTTTCAGAGATTGCTCGGGTTTCATCTATTAGACAAGGAAGATGCACCTGGTTCACCATACCCAGTTGACCCCACAGTTGTATCATGCACTTGGCAGATGACCTAGGACCTGTATGATGATATGACATCGCTTATACCATCATATAAGCCCTTGCAGATGGTCTACAGGCATCTTCGATCTATTTGGAGACCCGTGATGACACTTGTGTGCCTCCACACCCATTGGGAGCACCACAAGTTTATTATTTGGAGAACAAGGGGCCAACCCCTTGTCCACTACTTTTGGAAGTCCTATTTCTCATTCTGGCACCTATGGACTTCATCAGGCCTCTTAGAAGGCTCAACCACATGTACTATTGATCATTCGATCTCTTGAGAGGACATTCTTTTGTTTATGAGCTAGTTTGGTGGGTTTGTCACAAAAAGTTAGTTATTTTGCACATTATTTTATTCTAGGGGCTAATTAGCTATATCAAACTCATTAGAAGTGTATAGATACAAGTGATGTGAATTCATTTTAGCATCATCACTTGGACTGGACTTGTATCTCTCTTCAAAATTTTGCTATCCTTCTTGCAGGATGAATTTTGGAGCATGGAATGAATTTTGACATTTGGATTATTTTCTCTTCTCTTGGAGCTTTGTGATTGGAAAATTCTTGATGGTTGGATATACTCTTAACACATGTACGTGCAATTTAATTTTATTTTCTTTTCTATTTTTGTCACATACATTGTTGCTAGTATTTCACTATACTAGGGCTAATTCACTGCATCCATTTATGCAAAGTTGTGGAAATTCGGTGTCTAGATAGTGATACTTCATGTATGGGCCATGTATTATAAATGAACGTTCCTAAAGATGCTTCTTCATTGAAAGTCATCTTAATAAGCCATCAATTTCTCAAAATGAAGTATAAAATTCTTGAAGATGCTTTTGTTGTTGCCTTAATGCTATGCGAAGTTGTCTTTGAGGCCTCCTTGACATAGAAAATTCAATGTCCATAGTCATAATTACTCTTAACTCCAAATCCCCCCAAAGAATTAGGCACTGGTCCACCATAAGGTGATCACCTTAAACCTTATTTCTTCTCCTCCCTCTTCTTTTCTAGGCCTAGCCTATTAGGTCACCTAGGGCATCACCTATCCCACAATTTAGCCATTTAAAATACTTCGATTTTTGGTCGACAACTGCACTGGAGTTTGCTCTAGGGGCACTCCAAATTTCAAGCAAATCGGATGGTGGGATCTCAAAATATTGCAAGCCCTAGCTTGGGGACCGTTCCTTGCCCTAGGTTTCCCTTGGCTAGAAACCTCACTCGGATCATTTCATTACCTTTCATTGAAAATTCCTTCCTTGATCCCCTTCTCCTCCCTGATTACGTCAAGCACATCATTGGTTGCTCAACCCCATTCCCTTGACCTAACCTCGGGTTTGCTTGGTCCCATGTGGTCCCACAACTTATTGAAGCCAATTTCACAAAGACCACTTGAAATCCAAGTCTTCATAAGAGTTCTAGGGCTTAGGAATCCCCATTATAAGATACATACCTTGAACCTAAACCTTGAAATTCTCCTTAAGCCCTTCCTTGAGAGCCTTTCAAACTTGCAATCCAAAGCAAGCAAGCCACGTATTTAAGCCTCTCTTGTGAATAAGCTTCAAGGATCACCCCTCATCATATCATTGATCAATCCATTTCGTGATCCTTATCAAAACGTGTCTCCTCCCATCGGTGAAAGTCCATAAAGAGTAGGGAGCCTTAGTTGAGGTGACAGTGGGCTATTGCCCCATTGTTTCCCTTAACCTGGTAGTAGCCCTTCAACGATCCCCTTTTAGGACCCTTGCTAGTTTGAGCGGTAACAATGACAATGCCTCTTCTTGCTTCCTTGGATGATAGTGTAGAATGTGGTGGCTCTCCCAAGGTGCTTCAAACGTAGGGTCTTTCTTTGAATGAGTGGATGTCGGGTCCTTGGGGTCTTCTTTTCTTTGTCATGAAGATTGTTCAATGTGTAAGCTTCCCAAGAATGATTCAATTGAAAAACCCTTTCTTTGAAGGAGCTAGGGTTTTGTTGTAGCGACTACAACCACCCTCCGAAATTTTGGCCTGCACCCAATTTCGAAGCCTCCCTTGAGAGTTTTACTTGATGACTACACACACTCGGGCTCACGTGTGAGTCCTTGCATCTGCCTTGCTTGTTCATTTCATTCAAGTTTTTGCATGTTGGTGTCTAAGTCATGCTTGCGACCATGTTCTGGTTATGCTCAAAGTCTTCGCTTCGTATGTGCTTGTTGTGTTCACTATGAAAGCATATGTCGCACTCACACACGGAGTCACATTCACTATCGCACAAGCGCTGTCTCGATCAATGAATGGTCAATCACGAGTGTCGCGCTTGGCACTTGCACCGTCAGTCAGTTATGTTCAACATGTGTGTTTGGATGGTTTGGGTCGTTTCATCGTCGAGTCATATGAGTGTATGTTCGTATGATCACCTATGCATCTTTCGATCGTTCACACACTTAGTCACTTTTGCTGAAGTTCTGACGACCAGACTCCCCTCTGACAACTGGACCATCACCCCGCTTTCAACTTGACCAACTGTCAACCAGAACAGTGCAAAAGCACCAAGCTAATCTTTTCAAGCTGCGCTGCCCGCAAGCAATTCAATCAACCCTTATGTTGGCCACCCGGACAGTCGGACCCGACAGTCACCACAGGGCTGACTCCCCTCAAAAATTGCGCAGAGGCCACTGACCTTACTCGCTCAGCTGACTAAGGAAATTGCGCAGACAGGCCAGACAGACACCAAGTGCCTGTCCCTGTCTCCCTCAGAAAATAGCACAATTTTCCTAGTCAGTCATCCCAACAATCAACCGACTGTTCATTTCAGAAATTGCGCAGTGTTCATAAGCAGGCCCAATGTTGCACGAAGCGCCCCCCCCCCTCAGTTCCAAGCCCGGAAGCACGTCCCATGCGGAAGGGCCTAGGAAGATTCCAAAATTCGGAAGCGCGCTTCCGAATTTTTTTGCCGCTTCCTGGAATTTTCAAAAGCGTGGCTCGGAAGCGCACTTCCAGACCTCCGAAGCGCACTTCGTACGACGCTTTGGGCGTACGAAGCATGGCGCTTGGGGCAAGTAAGCGTACGCTTCCGAAAAAGGCCGCGCGCAAGGTAAAATTCTGTTTTTTTTTTTTTTTTTTGTTGACTTGGCATAAAGTGGGTGGGTTAAGGTGAGGTTAGGGTGAGGTTAAGGTGAGGAATGAAGGGAATAAAGCCCCCATTCGTTCCTCATTTGCTCACTTTGAGTTTAAGAGAGTTGGAGAAGACAAGAGAGGAGAGGAAAGGAGAGGAAAAGAGAGGAGAGCTTGGAGGAGTGAAGGAGGAGAAGCTAGGAGAAGGAGGAAGAGCTTGGAGCAAGAGCTTGGAGGACTTCATCTACAAGAGCTAAAGAGGTAAGTTCAAACCCCAAACTCCCTTATTTTTTTGACATTTTTTTTGTATTTTTCTCCTCCCTCTCCTACTCTTTCCCATTGTTTCTACTTGCTCCTTTACTTGCAAGTTGTCCACCACCTATATCCATATTCCAAGATGGTGTTCTTTTGGCTTCTATGTATCATTCCACTCTTGGTTTTAATGATGGCAAAGGGGAATAGGAATAGAAGGGAAGAAACACAACAGGACAGTGGTCCCAATATGAGTGACTCAATGTATGATGAGGAGGAAGGGTTTGAAGAGGAAGGGAATGAACCTGAATGGGAAACTGAAACACTAGATAGGAACGCTGCATTAACACCGTTGTGGAGCTATGTGACCAAACTTGATGGGGGAAAAGGTTGGTGGAACTTACAAATTTGTGTGCCCTCATGGTTGTCATGGAGGAAAACCACATTGTGGTTCATATACTCGTGTGAGGAGGCATCTTTGTGGGGTGTTGGACAGTGATGAAAAAAAGGGTCCTATGGGGGTACAAATTTGCCCAAACATTTCAACTAAAGAAAGAAGAAAATACATCCAAATAGAGGAGGTTGCACAACAAAAAAACAAGAAACAAAAAACTCATTTTGAATCAAGTGCAACCTCTAAATTTGGTAGCTGCTCATCTCCTCATGGTACTTTTGCAAGCTCTGGAGGTAGAAGAACAATAGGGGATTTCCTTAATGTTGCTGGGAGGGATGATGTCGATGGAAAGATTGTTTGTTTTCTTTGTGCTTGCGGTGTACCATTCAATGTGCTTCGCTCTCCCTATCGGCATGAAATGGTAAAGGCCATCAATGAAGCCCCAAAAGGATACAAGGCCCCCAACTATGAGAAAGCTAGAACAATGTTATTAGAAAGAGAAAAAACTAAGGTTCAAAGAGGTTTGACACGTTTTACAAATGAGTGGGTAGATTCTGGGGTATCCATTGTATCAAATGGGTGGACAAATATTAGAAACCAACATTTGATAAATGTTCTTGGTGTTTCTTCTAGTGGTGCAGTATTTATTACATGTCATGACTCCCCCTCCATCAATGCATCTGCATAAAACATCACAAGGCATACAAAGGTAAACTACTTCTATGGCACTTACTCCAAGTTGCAGTTGCAGTTGCTTAAAATTGCAAAGACAAGATTTGCTAGTTATTACCTCACGTTTAGGCGGCTAGTGAAGGTGAGACAAGCTTTAACTAATCTGGTGTGTGCTGAATCATGGGATGAAATTAAGACTGACATAGATGGTGCTAATGCAGTGAAGGACATTGTCCTTGACAGTTGCTTTTGGGCATAGGTTAAATATGTTTTGCAATTCACCAAACCAATTTAGTACATGATCAAGTTTGCAGATTCAGATCGACTAGTAATTGGGGAGGTGTATGAGCAAATGGATAGCATGTTGGTGCAGATTAAAGACATTGTTGAGCCTAGAGATACCACCTTATACAATTATATTCATGCAGAGGTGGAAAACCGATGGGAAATGCTAAATGTTCCATTGCATGCATTAGCATATGTTTTGACACCTAAATACTATCATCCATCATGGCTTTCGACACCAGTGCTTGGGGGGGGGAAGCAGGGGAAAACCACACCAAGATCAAGAGGTTCACAGAAAATATATGTCTGCATTGAGTAAATTAATCCCTGATGAGGAGGAGGCTGCATTGGTACGGAGACAGGTGAGCAACTATACGCTTAACACTGGTCCATTTGGGAGCATGCATGCAATTAAAGATCGAGAGACTTTTTCTTCTCTTGAGTGGAGGAACATGCATGGAGGGGGTACTCCACTTCCACAGAGTTTGGCATTGCGGGTGCTATCACAGGTGGTAAATACTTCTTCTGCAGAGAGGTGTTGGAGCTCTTATTCTTTCATCCACGGTGTTAAAAGGAACAGGTTTAGTTTATGCCGAGCAGAGAGCTTGGTTTATGTTCATTACAACTTGCGATTGTTGTCCCATTACTGTGAAGATGCAAAGTCTAATAAAGACCTGTTGATTTGGGACAAGAATCCAGAGGAGCCCAATTTGGAGGATGGAGTGTTGCGATTAGAGCAATTAGAGGATGCTCTTATCCAGGTATGTCCATTGTGGTATGAATTTTCCAATTTTTCCTTATAAAGCATTTCTCTAATTCATGTTTTTAATTTTTTTTGTTAACTAGTTTTTTTTTGCATGAATTTTTTGAGCGATTCCAGAATGATGATGATCATGTTGATATGCCACCCCCAACCCCATCTGGTCCCCTGGTTCCTAGGTTCCATGGTTCAACACCAACAACAGGGGGTTCTTCTTCATCAGTTTCAGTGCTACTGCCACAACTTCCACAGGCACCATCTTCTTCATTGCCACCACGTGGAGGCCCGCTACCACATTCTCTTCGTGGTGGAAAGAGGAGAGATCAGTAGATATATTCACAATCTACTACTTTTGTCATAGATTACTCATTAGACTTGTAGGCTTGTGAATTTGAATTTGAACCTTTTTTGTCTTGGCAGTGACCAAGTGATATATTTTGTAAACATTATTATTTGAATTTTGGACATGACAAATGTTGACAATTGCTCACTTGCTAGATAAATCATAATATGCTCTATGTTTTATGTTTTATAATATGCTCAAATGTTTAATGTTTTATAATATGTTTAAAAATTTGATGTATGTTTGTAATAGCTAGAATATACATGGTTGTTGTACATACTAGTAACTACAATGGAATCATGGATGCCATATCTATCTTGATTTATGCAAAAATATGCATG
>APFE030247273.1:6978-21337 GCA_000404065.3 Pinus taeda | reverse complement strand
AACAGAAATTGCGTAGAGATGATCAGCAGGCCGGCCTCCCGACCTCAGTGCAGTTTCCCTCGCCAGCAACCCCTAGCAGCAAACTGCCAGTTCCCTCCAGGAATTGGAATTGCGCAATTTCTGCTGCCAGTGACTAAGCAGCCAACTGCCAATTCCCTCTGGGAATTGAGCAGTTTTGGCTGCCAGTGACCCCAGCGGCCAACTGCAAGTGCCCTCTGGGAATTGCACAATTTTGGCTTCCAGTCTCCCAGGCAGTGCCTCCCAAAAATTGCGCAGTTTCTGCATACCCTTCATGCAGCCCAGCCCGTTCCTTTGGAAAATTGCGCAAATCTGGTTGTCCAACCCCCGCTGCACGTTCGTTCCGAAAAATGCGCAGAGCATCCCTGCCTTGCCTTCCTACAGGCCAAACTGTCCCTCCCAAAATTTGTGCAATTTTGCCTCTCAACTGAGCCAGACCTCGCAGATAGTCACTGTCGACTCAGATTGCCCGTCTCCATCACTTAGTGACTCTTGCGCAGTTTTCATCAGCAGTGCCCGGAGCCACTATCCCGCTTCGCAACCTTGCCGCCTCTCCCGGTCACCTACATCCGAAATGATCATGTGTCATGGTAGACTAGGAGGTTTAGGAATTGATGTCATCTGGTCATGAATTACTGCAGGTATAGGTACACCAACAAACATGGCAAGACGACGAATGGGATGAATGAAGGGAGCACATGCAGAAGGACAGTTTCACCAACAGACAAACGAACGATGCATGCAAAATGGACGAACGCGACGAACATGCACCTTTGTAAACAGATGAGCTTGTCAAGCCTCCCAACATGCAAGCAAGGAACAACATGCAAAAGCTTCATCAAGTGAACCAAGGACCATCGAAGACTCTGTGCACTTCACCATGCGGAGGTGAAGCTATGATACACCATGAAGACATCCATCACCCAGCAGCATTGTAACTCGACATGCACTACATCAGCAACATGAATGTACCAGCACTGTCATGTCAAATCATGTTGAGTCATGTCATGAGTCGTGTTGCCCACATCTCCACTATGGGCTATGTTGTCAATCAATGTGATGTAACGTGGAAGTCCAAGAGACCCACTTGTTGAACAAAGAGTCATGTAAGTCAAAAATTCAGGGAAGTCAAATGGTCATGAGGGTAGTTGAACAGCCACAAAGGTCAGTTCACCCTTGGCTATAAATACCCCCTCATTTGTACATGCAAGGGACTTTTGACCTCAACTCCTCCCACATAGCTAAGAGAGTCTATAATCTTTTCTTTGAGGAGTAAGCAGTGGCTCCAACGCACCGCACTCGGGGTTAGTGATGTATGGTGTAACGATGTGTCTTGGAACTTTTGCTTAATTCAGAAGCCTACTACAAGCCAGCACGTTTTCACACATTTATTGTATCCGTTGTAAGACTAATCTTTAACACTTGTAATGCATGTTTCTTTAACCTGTGTTCCACATCTGAACTGTTTCATTTGTTGTAATGCATAACCTATTAATGGAAATGTGTTGTATTTTCCGTTAACGTTGTCTTGCCCGTGTAGACTGCTCTCCCGGACATCAGACAAACCTTTCACATGAAGCTTGCTGTAACAACCGTTGCACTCGTTTAGACTGATCCGTTGAGTGTTGTACGTATTATCTTACCTTATATGTTGTGATTGTCGCATCCATGTGGACTGCTCCTCCAGAAGCTGTGCATGTCTTGTTGTGTTGTGTGTTCCTAGTCGAGTTGGGACTGTAGCCCATCCAACCTGGAACTCACTTTCACCATCTTTCCCTTTTACAGTGAAAGAACCATTGAAACGAGTACACTTACACTCACCAGGCACGCGAAACTCACTTCCCAAAGACAAAGCAAACCACTCTCCTATGCTGACAAGCAAGAGTTGAGGCAAATCCTTAAGACAATGGCAACCAGGCCATCACACCAGATGGGACTCCCATACCAAACGGTGCAAGGTCTAGTTGGGACTTCATATTGGGGTGATCCCCTGAATGTTGGCGGGTCCAGCACCGTCAACATTTCTGGTGCTAGAAGGAGGGCAGCCAATTGTACATGGCTTAAATTCCCCTCACACTCACTCATCAACCATCTGGTCAAGGTAGTAATTCGCACTCCCTCACACCTACACGCGACTCTGCAATTGGTTGCTCCTCACATCCCAGAATTAAACACGAGATTCCATATCAACACCTTCGCTCCGCCCATCCCATCACTCGCCAATTCGCAGAAGCAGTCGAACTAATCCCAAGCATACAACACCTTCCCTACGCATCAAAGAAGTCAAAAGCCACTCCCAAGGGAGTTGTTGTGTCATCGGTGGAAGAAACAGTCCTTGCCACACTTGAAGGTCTGGCAGAAGCTATTGAAGGTCCGGCAAGGCGAACAAGACACTCTTGTGATCTTGGGATCAGACTCCGATACAGCAAGCGGAGGGGAAGATAGCGAAGGAGGTGGAGGTGGAGATGAACCAACAGATTTAGAGCCAGAACCATCAGACTCCGAAAGAGAGGGAGAGGATGAAGAAGAAGAAGAGATGGCTGACCCAAATCTTGAATGGATGACTTAGGGTCCATTGGCTCTCCCGGCTATTCTGCACAAGATGCCGAAGCAAACGGAGAGAATGAACATCAAGTTCAACCCTGACAACACGGTGAAGGCAGAAGATCATTTGGACAACTTCTACCTGCAGTTGTAGACCCTTAAGGTACAGCATTACGACTTAGCTTGTAGGTTGTTCCCATGTACCTTGGACGGTTGCATAGCTGCGTGGTATCATAGCCCCCCACCAAACTCCATACAGAACTAGGTTGCATTCAAACGCATGGTCCTTGAAAATTTTGTTGATGACAAGACCACAGCTATGTTACTGAAAGAATTCGGTAGCCTGAAGATGGAGGGGAAAGAAAAGGTAAAAGATTTCAACCAGAGGTTTACACGGATATTGAAAAAATTTGCAACGGGCACCAAACCTCATGACTCCATCACTGTTGATTACTACACGTCCGCATCGCCGACCAGCATTGCGCAGTCTGTCAAGCGAGCTGCGAAACCAACACTCTTGGAAAACTGCGAAGAGGCTATTATTATCGAAAAAGACCTGCACGCGATTGGACTCATCAAGGATAATGAACTAGCAAAGGACTCCAAAGACGCGAGCAAGAAGTCCCAAGCAATGGCGAGCAAGGGTAGAGACAAGGAAGCAAATGATATTGAAACCCTCACTCGCCTCGTCAAGAGCTTAACAATTGAAGTGTCCGAGCTTAAATAACGAAAAATGGACACATTTGCAAGGAGCTATCCGCCTAAACAAAGACAGGGAAGCAACTCATCACACAGCAATCGATCCGCTCAAGAAAATGCGCAGAGCTCTGTGTTCAATGTCGATCAGTGCGCAAATCCCGAGTTCTGTTCGTTCCACGAATAACATCACCCCGAGAACTTCTGTTCGAACTGGAACTTCTGTTCGAACTGGAAGCGAGTCGCAAACTCGATATACAGTCAATACACTCGATGCAGAGAGTGTATGCAAAAGCAGCGGGATGACAGAGATTATGACAAAGGTATTGCACCTGTTGAAGCATCAAGTTCTGGGCATGTGGTGAACACATATCAGTGCTCGCAAGCAGTGCCAAAGACAAACACCAAGAAGCATCCCCCACGACAAAACGACCGTTACAATCTTAGAAGTAAAGGGGCTCCCCCTACACTTGGGGAAATGCAAGAGAAGATCAGACTGCTGCTAAGGAAGGTTGATCCACCGACCAGCCCAAAGCAGAAAACACAAAACAAGTCCGGGAAGACAGCAGCAGGCAAGAGTACTTCCATGAGCAGTAAACTGCAAAACACTCTGCCGGACAACACGAACATCTATTCTACCCCGGACTCCTCAGTAAGTCTACCACCTTTGGACTACAACATCGTTGATGACATGAAGAAAACTCGAGCAAACATCAGTTTGTTCGAGTTGGCTAAGATCCAAAGTCAGCAAGATATCCTGTTGCGCGCACTGGGACAGACAGCGCAACCTCTACCAGCAAGGGAGCAAGCACACCTCCCGGATCACTTTCCACTGTGCTTAATACACTCCAGATGGAAGAAGCACATTCAAGTTGCCCGCCATTCCTGCTATCTTTTCAAATTTTCACCTGCAATATTCACAACTGTCTAGTTGATTCCAGCGCGGCAACCAACATCATGCCGCTCTCCATTGCAAAAAAGCTCAATGCACAATGGAGCGAAACATCTACGTGAATCATCCAACTTGATCAAACATCAGTACCAGCCATTGGTGAATTACGAGACGTGATCATCCAACTATCTCATGACGGTCAAGTCCACCAATGCATCAACATAATGGTTGTAGACATCTCGGAAGCATACGGTCTACTACTCAGTAGAGATTGGTCCAGCAAGCTAGACAGATATTTTGCTACAAACTAGTCTCACATGTGGCTTCCGTACAAGGGCAAATGCAACCGAATCCGGGTAGAGTCCGAGAGGTACATGAAGCATAATGTCACTCCCCTCAATGGCGAGAATGAACCATTGGCCTTCGCAAAACTCATGTTTGGCAACTGCCTCCAGTAAACTTCATTGGAGTGTTATCCTGCAAGGCTAACTCCAACCTCATCAAACACAGTTGGGACTCCTTCCTTGCCCAACTGATGGTAATGAAACTTGTATAGCTCATTGTACCGATAGTAGCAGTAGTAACAGCAACAGTAGTAGCAGTAGTACTAGCATGCCAAATGGTTCGTGTACGGATAAGCTGTGGGCCATGGATTTTGACGAATCAGAGACACATGATGGCTCAAGGACCGAGTGTATCTCAACCATCCAAAACAACAGACAATGCATGATCTCAAGCTGCTTGAAGTTCAAGTGCACAAACAATGCTGCCAAGTATGAAGCACTCGTGTTGAGCTTACAAAGGGCCATTAGCCTCAAATGCAGCCGCAATCAAAGTGATATTGTACCCCGTGGGCAGTGTTGATGCTTTCAAGGACATAACAATTGATGAAGCTAAGCACGAGCAGCCCCTGAAAACTGTAGCCGAGGGCAAGGAAGGTAACTTTACTCCCGAGGGTGGGGTTTCCCTCAACAAGCTCTATGGTTTGCAGAATTTCTGTCAAAGGCTGAGAAACAGTAGGACCCACAAGACCACCATTACGGACAAACAGAGCAACCTGGAAACCTATCATGATCGGAAGATAGCCAATCTCTATACAAGCTACATACCGCAGCAGCGACAAATCTTTGACCGCTTGACTAAACAGTACCAGAATGGATCTACACAGGCAAATGATGACCTGAGTACACACTACACGTAAGCAATTCAACACAGGATTCCAGGTAAAGGAGGAGACAAGCCATTGCAGTGAAGACTAGGTAACACACACATGTTTGCACTCCTTATACAAGAAAAAATGACTAACATTTTGGATGATTGGATTACTTGCAAATTTCGTCATCATACTTGTTTTTCTAATTTAAATTCTGCACGTAAGAAATCCAGGAAAATCCGCTTATGCATTGATTTCAGAAACTTGAACCATTCTCGAAATAAAAACAACTACCCCATGCCATCATCCGAGTCCATGTTGCACACAGTACCTGAAACAGTGGTGTTGTCTTCACTTAAAGGTCTTTTAGAATGCTACCAGGTTTCAGTAGTGGAGTCCGGTGGACTTGCACTGGTCTATGAGAAGCTTGGCCCGCACACGTATCACTTGCAATCACTTGACGGGAGGACTAACAACCTTCCTGTCAGTGGCCAAGATCTCAAGCATTACCTTCAATAAGTTGGGCCGCACGTATGCCATCTACATAGTCTACTTTTTGCTTGTCGTCTTCATCTTGCTTGCTTTGCTTATTATCTTTGTTTTTACTTTGTTTGATTTTGCTTACCATTTTTTTTCACGTTTGTTTTATTTGCTTGATATATTACTATTTTTGTTTCCAGAAATAAGTGTTGCCAACTACTACGTTATGGCTTCTGAATAGAGTATGTGGCTGAAATTTGAAGAAACTTGTGACACTATAGCACTTGGCCAGCCTTGTGTTTGTCTTCTATGTGCTTGGTTGTAACCTTCGGCCAATGAAGTCTTGACGGAAAATACGAACCGCCTACAAGGAAAGTTTTGGTCCAACCATGAACCTGTGTCCACACTAGGAAGCCCCATACCTATACTCAGTCTTTTGTTCTGTGTGCTCAAGCTCATCCAACTAGTAGAAACAGAGAAGGGGAAAATATAAACGAGCAAACCTATGTCAGAGGTCTTACATGCTTCTCTGAAGGAACGACCTCTTCTTCTCTCAATAAGTCGGGATCCCTCTTTCACCCCAAAAATAAATAAGTGCCTATGCATAGTCCTCTTTAAAAATACAAAGGTGAAAGAAGAGAAAGGCTTCCTACGCAGAGAGGTGAAGCATACAACTCCACCGAGGTACTAACCAGGCTCGCTAGCAGTGGAGCAGTGTGTGTGTTCCTGCATGACTCCGATGGGGTACTGTCCAAGCCTGCTGGCAGTGGAGCAACACCAGAGATGAAAACTTATACTCTGAAAATTTTCAACTCGCGAGCTAAACTACCCTTCCCATATTCGAAACATTGTGATCAAGCTGAACTATTGATTGTGTTTGACTGAGTTTGCAAAAGGCAAACCATGTATGTCCATGGGGTAAGTGGGGAAGCCGATGTAACCCACACAGCGATTCAATACTCCCCGAAAGACCAAGGCCCTATGCTAGCAATGAACTGAAACAGAGAAGCGAGAGTTCTACCAGTGTCTCGCCAAGTGTTGTAGCAGCTACAACCACTCTTCAAAATTTTGGCCTGCACCCAATTTCAGAGCCTCTCGTGAGAGTTTCACTTGATGAATGCACACACTCGGGTTCATTCCATGAGCTCGTGTGAGTCCTTGCATCCACCTTGCTTGTTCATTCCATTCAAGTTTTTGCATGTTGGTGTTTAAGTCATGCTTGTGACCATGTTCTGGTTATGCTCAAAGTCTTCGCTTCGTATGTGCTTGTTGTGTTCACTATGAAAGCATTTATCGCACTCACATACAGAGTCACATTCATTGTCGCGCAAGCGTCGTCTCAATCAATGAATAGTCAATCACGAGTCTCGCGCTTGGCACTTGCACTGTCGGTCAGTCATGTGTGTCTAGATGGTTTGGGTCGTTTTGTCGTCGAGTCATGTGAGTGTGTGTTCGTATGATCACCTATGCATCTTTCGATCGTTCAAACACTTAGTCATTTTTGCTGAAGTTTGGACAACGAGACTCCCCTCTGACAATCGAACCATCACCCCGCTTTCGACTCGATCGACTATCAACCAGAACAGCACAGAAGCACCAAGCTAGTCTTTTCAAGCTGCGTTGCCGGCAAGCAATTCAATCAACCCTCATGCTGGCCACTCGGACAGTGGGACCCAACAGTCACACCGGGACTGACTCTCCTCAAAAATTGCGCAAAGGCCACTGACCTTACTCGCTTAGCTGACTGAGGAAATTGCACAGACCAAGCTAGTCTTTTCACGCTGCGTTACCCGTAAGCAATTCAATCAACCCTCATGTTGGCCACCCAGACAATCAAACCTGACAGTCACCCCGGGACTGACTCTCAAAAATTGCACAAAGACCATTGGCCTTACTCACTCAGCTGACTGAGGATATTGCGCAGACAGGTCGGACAAACACCAAGTGCCTGTCCCTGTCTCCCTCAGAAAATTGCGCAGTTTTCCCAATCAATCATCCCAATAGTCGACCGACTGTTCATCTCAGAAATTGTGCATTGTTCATAAGCAGGCCTTCCGCTGCCCATCAATCTGCGCAGCTTAGAAATTGCGCAGAGGTGATCAGCAGGTTGGCCTCCCGGCCTCAGTGCAGTTTCCCTTGGCAACAACCCCTAGCAACAGACTGCCAATTCCCTCCGGGAATTGGAATTGTGCAGTTTCTGCTGCCAGTGACTATGCAGCCAACTGCCAGTTCCCTCTGGGAATTGCGCAGTTTTGGCTGCTAGTGACCCCAGCAGCCAATTGCCAGTTCCCTCTGGGAATTGTGCAGTTTTGGCTACCAGTGACCCCAGCAACCAACTGCCAGTTCCCTCTGGGAATTGTGTAGTTTTGGCTTCCATTCTTCCAGGTTGTTCCTCCCAAAAACTGCATAGTTTCTGCCTGCTGACCCTTCATGCAGTTCGGCCCATTCCTCTAGAAAATTGCGCAAATCTGGCTGTCCAGCCCCCGCTGCCCGTTCATTCCAAAAAATACACAGAGCATCCCTACCTTGCCTTCCTTCAACCCGAACTGTCCCTCCCAAAATTTGCACAATTTTGCCTCCCAGCCGAGCTAGACCTCGTAGACAGTCACTGTCGACTCAGATTGCCCGTCTCCAACACTTAGTGACTCTTGCGCAGTTTTCATCAGCAGTGCCCAGAGCCAACATCCCGCTTCGCAACCTTGCTGCCTCTCCCGGTCACCTGCATCCGAAATGATCATGTGTCATGGTAGACTAGGAGGTTTTGGATTTGATGTCGTCTCGTCATGAGTGACTGCAGGTACATGTAAACTAACAAACATGGCAAGACAACGAAAGGGATGAACAAAGGGAGCACATGCAGAAGGACAAGTTCACCAACGAACGAATGAACGATGCATGTGAAACGGACGAACGCGACGAACATGCACCTTCGCGAATAGACGAGCCTGTCAAGCCTCCCAACATGCAAGCAAGGAACAACATGCAAAAGCTTCATCAAGCGAACTAAGGACCATCGAAGACTTTGCGCACTTCGCCATGCGGAGGTGAAGCTATGATACACCATGAAGACATCCATCACCCAGCAGCACTGTAACTCGACATGCACTCCAGCAGCAGCATGAACGTACCAGCACTGTCATGTCAAGTCATGTCGAGTCATGTCATGAGTCGTGTCGCCCACATCACCACTATGGGCTATGTTGACAATCAATGTGATGTAACGTGGAAGTCCAAGAGACCCACTTGTTGAACAAAGAGTCATATGTAAGTCAAAAATTCATGGAAGTCGAACAAGGGTCATGAGGGTAGTCGAACAACCACAAGGGTCAGTTTCACCCTTGGTGATAAATACCCCCTCATTTGTACATGCAAGGGACTTTTGACCTCAGCTCCTCCCACATAGCCAAGAGAGTCTGTCATCTTTTCTTTGAGGAGTAAGCAGTGGCTCCAACGCACCGCACTCGAGGTTAGTGATGTATGGTGTAACGATGTGTCTTGGAACTTTCGCTTAATTCAGAAGCCTGCTACAGGCCAACACGTTTTCACACATGTATTGTATCTGTTGTAAGACTGATCTTTAACACTTGTAACGCATGTTGCTTTAACCTGTGTTCTACATTTGAACTTCTTCATTTATTGTAATGCATAACCTATTAATGGAAATCTGTTGTATATGTTGTTAACATTGTCTCGCCCGTGTAGACTGCTCTCCCAGACATCCGACAAACCTTTCACATGAAGCTTGTTGTAACAACTGTTGCACTCGTTCGGACTGATCCATTGAGTGTTGTACGTGTTATCTTACCTTATATGTTGTGACTGCCGCATCCGTGTGGACTGCTCCTCCGGAAGCAGTGCATGTCCTGTTGTGTTGTGTGTTCCTAGCCGAGTTGGGACTGCATCCCATCCAACCTGGAACTCACTTTGACCATTTTCCCCTTTTGCAGTGAAAGAACCATTGACACGAGCACACTTACACTCACCAAGCACGTGAAACTCACTTCCCAAATACAAAGCAGACCACTCTCATGTGTTGACAAGCAAGAGTTGAGGCAAATCCTTAAGACAATAACAATCGAGCCATCATACCAGATGGGACTCCCACACCAAATAGTGTGAGGTATAGTTGGGACTTCATACCGGGGTGATCCCCTAAATGTTGGCGGGTCCAGCACCGTCAACAGGTTTTGAGGTCTTCTTTGATGCTGCTTAATTACTTTCTTCAAGATGATGAGAGGGTTAGTCCTTAATGATTGATGCCCTTGTTGTTCCCTTGATGATCTTCTTGTGCTTCAGCCCTTGAGTATCCTTCTATAAGATGCCTTTCCTTGATGTAGTCACCTTAGCTCTAATACCATGTTGAGAAATCTAGGGGCAGCAACATAGGTGATTTCTCTTACTTTGATAACTACTTGTGATGTATTTTTACTTAAACTTAATTAGCTTCTTCTTTCACTTGATTGTATTTAGTGTTATTTTCATCAATTAACTACCAAACCATAAACAACAATAAGACAAAGGGACACAAGATGTAGGCAATCAGCCAGTGGCCAAAACCTCTCCACTTGAGAGGAAAAGCCACAAGAATTCTTCTCTTCTTATAGAACTTCAATTGATGAATTCCAAGACTTATGACCCTTGACCAAGATCCTCCAAGACCAAGTCAAACCTTTCCTCTTTGACGAGCTTTCCTTCCAGCAACTTCTACAATTTCGACCCCCAGCAAATTCTCCTACAACTTCGACCCCCAGTAGATTTTTCTACAACTTCAACCCCCTAGCAAATTCTTCTGCAACTTCGACCTACAGTAGTTTCTTTTGCAAAAACCCTAGCCTTGGCACGTGTGGAAAATTATGGTAGTTTTTTCCTCCTTTCCTCTTCGCTTGAGTTGATTCTCTCTCCTAGCAAAGTGTACTTCTTGATGCCCTAAATTAACTTCTGCAACTCGGCCTTTGCCGTCGCAATAGGTGCCTTGATTTCTTCGCACGTGTGAAGAGTGATAGGACTTTCTGGATTCACATCCCATTCTTTAGAATGACCATTGCTATATTCTAGACCCCTACGAGATGCAATTCGAAGGTTGGAGTGCACATAAACAAAATACTCTACCTTCTGTGAGCCCAACTTGTTGTGCTTCACAGAATGAATAAAACCATAGGTGCTCCAATTCCTTTCTGTTGATGAAGAGCTTGCCAATTGTGAAAGAACACGAATGGCAAGGTTTTGCAAATGTACACCATTTGCTCCATGACAACTCCACCACCTAACTAGATTCATGGTGCGTCTCTCCTCCAAAGCTGATATATTTGAATAATCATCTAATCCTATAGCAAAACTAGCAAATTCTTCCTTTACCTCCCTGTGTAGATAAGTTGGAAACATTCTCATAAGGGATTTTTTCACCCCATTAGCCTTCCTCTTCCAATTGCTTTGAGCAACAAGCTCCTCATCATAAAATTTGGGGTTCAAGGCATGTGCTAAAGTATGCAATGGAGTTGTAATATTTGTTGGAAATACTGAGAGGGGGGTGAATCAGTATTTCTTATTATTTATTTTTTAATTGTTCTAGTGATTGCCAACAACATATATAGATATGTGTATGTATACACAGAACACAGAAATCAACAGCTGAAATTAATGCTTTTATTAAAACTCAAAACAGTGCAATGAAATAAATACAATATAAGTATAAATCTGACTGTGAATAGTTGCCAAGCTCCAACTTGGACTTCAATAAGGCTCCAACCTCCAGAGCACCAACTCTGTTTCGCAGTGGTTCTGCACTTAGGAGCACCTACCCCCAATGACTCCAGTCCAGTTCAGTTATGAGGCTCCAACCTCTTGGGCTCCAACCCAACCTTGGTATAAACAGGTATGCTGTTGCACACTATTCAGCTGAGATTGTCTCACTCCTACTCTCCTTCCTCTGTTGCTCCTACTGCCTCTATAGCCTCTACTGCTTCTACTACCTCACACTCTGGTTCTTCACCATGCCAACAACAACAACAGTTCTCTGTTTTTACTGTTTTATACATTCTCATGCCTTTGTCCATTCGTTTCTGCTTACTCAATGGCTCTTTGGCTTCCTCCTCGCTCGCTTAAGCTTCGGCTTCCTCATCACTCGCTCGACCTTCTGGCTTCCCTCCTCCATTCGCTTTAGCTTTCTCATGTTTACGATGTGCTGAAAATATAATGTCGTCACGGAGAAATTGGTGTTTCAGCAACATCGAAATTGGTGTATTGGCAACTTTTTTACAAGTATCAGTGTTTCAACAACGGAGAAATTGGTGTTTCAGCAACTTTTCTCCAACTTTTTCAACAGCGTTCAACAGCTGTTAAAGCATGCATACATGGGTTTTACAAGCCCGATAACGTAACCTGCTCATACAATATAAACTCTGCCTTTTTCACTCCGTTAGTGTATTTGCATATGAGTCTAAGTCTTTCGCCTCCGATAGCTCTGTTTGCGTTAAATGCATATACAGGTCTTTCCCGCCATATGCATGTTTCTGCCATGGATAGTGTTAAAGCACTATGTGTGCTCCACTTGGCTCCTCTTCTTTGGCTTTGTCTCCTTCCTTGAATATTGCCATATTGACATCAATGACAATTTGTGTCCAACAATATTCCCTTTCCTTGTTAAATTCAAAATGGACAAAATCTGCCCATGGTATTTACCGTGGTATTCGCCCATTGGTATTTGCCTTCATTTTTTGAGGGAAAATAATAAAATATGGTTTCTAGAGAGCCTGTCAAGCCTATAAAAGGGGATAGGAGCTAGGCATTTGGAGCATCCTAAGTTATCTATCTATTTTGTCTTTGTTAAGAACTTGGCGGGGCCGGTTCCACTTCATCCCAAGACGAAAACCCTACAATGAATTTGTCAGGTGGATCCATCCAGGGTTACGTATGTGCTTCAGTGTCTTGTTTTCTTGTGCATTGAGCAGTCGTGTATGTCGAGGCAGGGACTCCATTATTTTTCTTGTATTTGGGCATGTCTCGTTTTCTAAGTATTAGTTGAAATAAGGGCTGCATTTTTCCAGATCACTTTTGTGTTCAGTGGTTTGTTGAAAGTATTTTATTTAGAACACCTAAATGTGCCAGATCTATGGATTATTTCATTGTTTGGGATCTTACAGGAGTGTTGAAATTGTTCCACCTATCAACAATGATTTTCTTGACTGAATCAACAAAATGATCATCAACAAATAAAAGTTGTGGAGACTCTTGTTAAATGATTTCCATAGTTTTCTCAACCATGGTATCCATGCTGTCATATACCTCTCCTAAGAAAGGTTAGTCAGTATCAGCATTCCGAAGAAGCTCAAATGCAGGGGTTGTGAACTTTAGCAAGAAATCTATCTTGCTCCACCACTCCTCATCAAGGCACAATCTACGCACCATATATCCCTGCTCTGAATATGTCTGTCTCCACTCAGCACAAAGTTGAATCACCACCATAGAAACTAATGGTTGCTTAACCTCAACAAGGCAGTGCAACATTACGAAGAGGCATATCTTGTCTCAACAACTTTTAACAACTCTAATTTGGAGTACTCTTGAAATATTGCTTGAGATTGGTGGTGGCTGGTGATGAATTTAACAATCTCCCTTGCTTCCCCTATGATTTCCTTTATCCATGGAACTTCACTGTCGATCTCCTCTAAGATCAGATTCAGATTATGGACAATGCAAGGTGTCCAAAAGATGTGGTCATACCTCCCCTCAGTAATTAAACCTGCAACTTTGCAAACTAGTGCATTATCCATGATAACTTGCACCACCCTGTTAGGTCCTATTTGTTCAATAGATTTTATAATAATATCAGCAATGAACTATGCATCATTTGTCTCTCCTGATTAGTCTTCCGCCTTTAAAAACATTACTTCTTTTGGTGAAGTGGCAACGATATTTATCAATGCCATGCGCCTTGTATCTGTGCATCCATCTAAGACTATGCTAACCCCAGAGCTAGTCCAGGATGAACGAATTGGTGATAAGATATCCTCCACAAGCTCCTCTTTTTTGAGAAGCTGAGTTCTGACTTTCTCATAGTTGGGCCCCTTGTACCCTGTGGGAGCTTTGTTGTTTTCCCTTATCATATCTTGCCAGTAAGGAGAGCGAACAACATTGAATAGGATACCACATGCATAGATGCACCTAGCCACTCTGGAATCAGCTTCTTCTCTCGCTTGCACATTTACCAATTTAGCAATTTTGCTATCTTGAACTGAAGCGGACGCCCCTCTGGTATTTTTGGATGGTGGTTGTTCTTGTTCTTGAGTGGTTCTCCTCTTCCTTGCTTCAACCACAATCCTTGGCTCAATGTTTGGTGGAGCTTGAGGAGTAGCTTGAGTAAGCTCTTCATACCTTATTTTAAGTCCATCTGCTTCATCTTGCTCTCTTTGATATTCCCTCCTCGCCAATGTGTCTGATGTTTTTGTGCAACCTGCAATCCCCTGTCCTCCTCCATGCAAAAGATGTGCCTTTACTTCTAAGTAGGAGCCCTTGCATGAATTACTACAAAGATTACATCACCATTCCCATGAGCCACCACCTGCACACCTTTGAAGCTT
>APFE030247268.1:106112-124941 GCA_000404065.3 Pinus taeda | reverse complement strand
CTCACGTGATTTAGCCAAGTAAATACGTGGTTGCCTTGGAATTATCATCAGTTCTTGAGCAGGTATTGAGCAGCGGAGGCAGGCAAGCAGCGAAGGAGATTTGACCCAGTGATTGATTCAGATCTGAGCTGTATTGTGTGTAACAGAGGTGGAGATACTTGTGAGAAGTATTATGCTGTGTAATGTTACATGACTCAATCATTAATATACAGATAGTTGGGGTTTTTTAGCGAGATGCTTTCCCCGGGATACATACTGTGTTAATGTGTGAATGCTCTTGATGTTTTATTGTTATTGATGCTGCTATATTGATGATCAACGTAGAGGAGCTTATGTATTGTGTATGTTTTCCACAATAGTACATGATCAGGATAATCTATGTTGAATATGTGTTAAATTATTCAAAATTTCTACACATGATTTGTGTGATTATATATGTCTAATATTGTACTAATCAGGATGTGGTAGGGTACCTGGTCATTTTCCAACAAGGATGTTCAATTATGAATGACTGTGGAAGCCATGCACCATTCTGGGTAAAATGTGATTAAATAAATTTCATTATGAAATTCATTTGATTCCTTTGATCTATGAGATTGTAATGTGTGTAGGTCTTTGAACAAGGCGTTCCCAGTGAACCATCAGATGGGGAAGAGCTCACAATTGGTACCATAAGGAGAAACACAAAGTTTCAAAGCACAGTAGATGAGAGGGCATGGAAATTAGGGCGTGGAGTCCTAAATCCAAGAAAGATAAAGACGTGGAGTCTTGTATATTTAGGTTGTGGAGTCTTGAATATTTAAAAAAGATCAAGTTGTGGAAGCTTGGGTCTTTAGAGTAGATTAGGGTGCGGAGTCCTCAATCTACTAAGGCACGGAGATGCATGAAATACGGGTGCAGAATCCCTATTCTCCAGAATAAAAATACCACTCATGGATGAATTTCCTTAAATAAAATTTCATCCTCACAATTCTGGAATGACTTTCTAAAAATAGAAAGTCATGTCTAGCATCTTAAGCATGACTTTCCAAAAATAGTAAATCACTTTACATAAATTGGTAATCGTGCAGAGTTGAAGAAAAATGAATTAAGTTATCATTAATTAATCCTAATAGTTCAATTTTGATTGAATACTCAATATTATTAATATCTTTTATGAGACTGGTATTATTATTAAAAAGGAATTACAAGTCAATTTTATCTCCTTAATCAATTCATACATCTCCTTCATGACTCTCTCTCTCTCTCTTTCTCTCTCTCTCTCTCTCTCTCTTAAATAATTCATTATACTCTATTTTATGCGCTCATCAAAGAATGGCATATTCCTTTTCACTCATTAAAAATAAGTCATAAAATATTCCTCTTACGCTTTCTTTAATGCATATGTTACATTCTCCTTAACTAAGGCAAGCATACCTCTCCTTAATGGCATAAGTTACACTCCTCTAAATGGAATCCAATGCATGCACATTACTCCTCCTTTATGACAATAATTGGTTGCTCCTCCTATATATGAGTCTCATGTATTCTCACTTAGGTATTAGGAGGCCAAGAGTGGAAGAGACTTGAGGAAAATAGTGAGAGGGAGAGATATGGAGAGCAGCCAATTGCTTCCATAATAAATCTGAAATTATTGTTAAAATCCTAAGACCTCTAGCTATTGAGGTTGGCCATGAGTGGTATTGAGAGGAAGTGAAAATTTGCTTCCTTAGTTTGCCTTGCAAATCTCTCTACTGTTGTCTTTTGGTACTGCTTGTGAGATTTTGCAGCTCGGGGTTCTAGGGGGAGGAGTTCTTCCTGGATATGGTTGGGAGGAAAACTGGGTGGTTCACAATGAGTTGGTAAGGATATTGGAGCTGGAGCATACTCTCATTGGAGATGGAGCATACTCCCATTTTTTGAGTTGTATAAATTCATTCATGGTATGTTGACAACATTATATTGTGTTTTTTTTTGTAGTTCATTACATGGTTTTGTTTATCTGGTTGTTGGCTGAAACTTAGATGTATATCAAATGTTGCACAATAAATGTTGAAGGAATTTGCAATAATTGTAGTGTATTTTATGTAAGTTTTTTTTGTACAGTTTCATTGCAAGTTGATTTACATCATGTCTTAATGGATGAAGCATTCAGGTTGCCATGAGTTTTATGAAAACATGTTAATAGCATAAATTTGGGTTTTCCTTCTCTTTTTACAGCTATATATAAGTTTTCAGAGTATATGTTTCACAAAAGGGATAAATGAGACAGTATAAATTTGTTTTTGGTTGTAGTTTTAAATAATCGCATTTTTGGGCATTTTTGTTTCGATTTATTTTAACTTCAAGGGGTATCAGTGCCTTTTGGCCATGTTGTCCCAACTTTGATTTCAAAAAACAGAGTTTCAGAATCCGGTTCTGTAATCTTCTATATTTCACAGATTTGCTGTTGTTTCCTGGTGGTTTGTCTTGTTGCCTTTTTTTGTAGCTATGATTTCCTAGGTAATCTCTTTTTATGAAATCAGTCTATCATATAAACTTGGAATTATTATTTTAAAATATCAATGGTTAATACATTGATAGTTTAATAAACTTGTGACTGCTTGTTTGATAGTTTAATAGTTAGCAGCTTGTTTTGTGACTGTTAATCGTTGTTCAAAATTCCCAATGGTTGTAACTACATCGCTGCAAGCTATTTGTAAATTTTTTTAAATATTTATAGTCATTATGTGCCTAAATTTTTGTATATGCAGCCATCAAGATGGATGATAGTTCTACTTATGTATTAGGTTCACTTCTTGGCATTATTATCAAAGAAAAATAAATTATGTAATCTTAGATTCATGTTAGTTAATTTTGGTGAAATCGCCTTAAAGGTTATGGATGTAAGTGTTTCACAAAATGCCTCAATGGTTTTACATTTCATGCTTGCAAACTGTTTGACATAATGCTTCAATGGTTGTAGCTAATTACATCTATGAATTGTCTATAAAAATGACTAAGTAAATTTAGGATTTGCAACCAAGGTGTTTTTGGAGATATCTTAAAGAATAAACATGATGGTTCCATTGAAGTAAAAATCCATGGAAGGCAAATTGGTTAGGTGAAATGTTGTAATTGTTAGCTCACATATGAATTCATAATAATTGGAAACCACTCCTTTAGAAGTTGAATTATCTTGTTTTTCTTCCCTTTGTTTTGCCAAAGAATTCATAGGCATATTATCTAGAACAAAATCAAATTAGTCACCTTTAAACACTCTTAACTGCAATAGAAGGAGCAATTAGCTTATTAGAAATTGTGGTTTGTAAATATTGATATTATTTATCCCACTAAAGACTCTATCATTTAAATGTGATTTTAAGACTTATGGTTGTAAGTTTTGGATCTTGAGGAACCATGACCCTATAGCCTTAATGAGAAGTTGATATTACCATGGGTTAGTTAATTAGTAGAAATTAGTACGTAGTGTAAATAATACCATCTAAAACTAAAAATATAGATATATAACCTTGCATTAACTTTTACGTCTAAAAAACTTAAATTTAAATAACATTTTGAGTCAACCTTAGTATAATACTGATGGTTGGTAAGGTGGGACCTTACATATGGTATCAGAGCAGGTTAAAACTCTAGGGCCTAGGGCTTGCCTGCTAATATTTATTTACTTACCTAAATTTTTCCTTGGTCAGGTTAAGTAATCATGGAGAGAACATCAAGGAGGAGGAAGGAAGTCTCATCTCCACCTCTACAAGATAAAGAATCTGAGCAAATATCCATCAGGGAAGTAAGGGATATGATGTTATCTTCCAAAAGATGATTGAAGTATTTATTAGTAGGGTTTGGGGAAATCCTTCAGTGCCTAGTTCTTCATCTCAATTAGAGAGGTAAGAAATACCATCTAATGGAGATGTACATAGAGAGTTGGAAAAAGTTAATCTTCCTATCTTTAAGGGTACCACAAAAGGGGAGGTAGCAGAAGCTTGGTTGGAAAACATGCGCCTATGTTTTGAGTTGCGGAATTATTATAGCAACCAAAATGCATAGTTGGTTATATACCAACTTAAGGAGAGTGCACTATTATGGTGGAGGAACTTAAAATCCCAATTGGGATACTCCATGTCTACCTTGACATGGGAACGATTTGAAGATGAATTTCGAGCAAAGTACCTTTCTACTGAATACTTGGAGAGGAAATTGAATGAGTTCCATGATCTTAAGCAAGGAACTAAGACAATCCTTGAATATGAAGCATGATTCATGGAGTTGCTTGGATATGCTACCCATCTAAATACTGAAGCCCTCAAGGTAAACAAGTTTTTGTATGGATTGAATCCTATTATAAAGGAAAAGGTGCAAATTTTGAGGCCTACTACGTTGCATGAGGTAGTGCAATAAAAAATTATCGTCGAGGAAGAATGATTGGGGAAAAAAGGGGGGGATAAAACCCCAAATCTCATTCCATGGGAAACCTCCTGGAAGGGGAGGCCAATATGTAAGACATAAGTCAGGTGGTTCACATCATCAGGGATTTCAAAGGAATCCCTGGCCAACACCTCAAGTCTATTTTTCTATAGTCAGCTGATGTCTTTGTCTGCTGGACAGTTGGCTGCATGAAGGACACCTGCATTTTTCCTGCTTTGATGTCAAAAGCTGACATCAACCTGCTTTGATTTGCTGGTGTGTGCATGAAGTATTAAGTATATGTTTCAGCCTTCAACTACTCATTTCTCAACTTGATCTCCTTGTATATATCCTTGATATCCTTGTCTTTATCTACTGGTCTGGTGAAAGAAGAAACCTTAACACCGAGATGTCTCTCAATAAGTTGAGTGTTAGATGTTGAGGGTTGTTGTGTTTCTCCTGAAGTTGTTGTACCTTCTCTTCTTTCCGCCATTGTATCAGTGTCAGTTATTTCCACTGATTCAATGGTGTCCTCCTATTCAGTTATAGGATTCAGCTTGGGCCTCTTCCTATAATTGATCTCAAACTGCTCATCAGTGGTTTCCATAGAAGAACTGGAATCCTCCTCCCTATTTCTCTCCTCATCTGCAAGAGTCTATAAAATAGGAGGAATGTTCATTGGTTCTCCTAGTTCTGGAACCTGTAGGAAGGAACTTTCATCAATCTGTCTCTCTACATTAATCAATGTATTCTCTACATCCACTACAATGATATCCATGTCAATTAGAGTGTTTTCCAACCATTCTGATTGGTTGGAAAACTTCTCAATGTTTGGTATGGGATGATGGATGAAAGGTCCCAATTTGACCTTGATCCTCAGTTTATTTATGACTCCATGAGGGCCATATTGCCACATAAAACTATTTTTGAACTTCATCTGTTGCAAAATCTTATCTGCCTCTGGTCCAACTTCCCTGGTGCTACAAATGAAGGGGCCCAATTGGTTTTTCATTTTGAATTGAGTTTTCTTCCTAGTTTCTAGGAAGTTGACTTCATCAAAATTGATAATCTACCTAAAATATTCTAGTGCAAATATCCTCATGGGGAGGTATTTGGGTAGTTTGTAAGGGGTAAGTTAGCATCCATAAATTCTTATCCCTGTGTGGTTCTGGTACAGATACTAGTCTCCCACCTTACTGTTCTTGGCTAACTATAACACCCTTTTGATCTCTTGGTTGATTCTAGGCTGAGGGCTACTGGTTAGCATATTCATGACTGGATGGATAAATGAATCAATGAAGTCCTTATAAGTGAATGTAGTGGAGTACTTTTGGATCAAGGGTGTCCAATAAATAACTGATCTTTGATTTCCCTTGGTATCCAACTTTTGAATGTTAACAGGGAATTTATCTGATTGATAATACAAGAACATATGAAATAATACAAAAGAGTACTTGAAGACTCTTTTAGTAGGTAATCTAGTGAACTGTTCCTGCATCTTGCCTGCAATGAACTGAGCATAGTTGTAAATAATAGCAAGAGGCTTGCCTTGGCTAAAGATGGAAAGGAATTCTAGGACAACCTCATCCACATGCTCATCTGTGGTGTATCCAAAGTGCAAGAGAGCATAGTAATAATTTGTCTGCCTCTCTCAGAAAAAATAGTGGCAGCATAAGGGGGACTATCTGTGGGAGTATGACATTCCTCAATGGTGAAAGTTTGGAAAATTTGCGCTATTATGGGTAGGTCTAACTTGGTATAAAGGTCCAACAATTCTCCAATAGACAATGGGGTCTCATTAGGGCTTGGTTGGACCTGCAGCATTTGGTTAATGGATTCTGCAGTGATGGTAAACAATACTTATTGGTTAGGGGTGACAATGGCCTTTTGGCTAGGAATGTAGCAAGCATGACAAAAGTGGATAATGTTTGGGAATGTATCTACTTCTGGAAACAAATATTTGGGAAAATTAGACTCTCAAAGGTTGATGTCATCATTCTGGTTTAAGAATCTATCCTTACTCAAGCAGTGGAGCTTTAGAAGGTAGGCAGGTGAGGCTGTGTCCTTTATTTGGAAATCTTTGTTTGCTAGTGCAAGGTGGTCAATGTCCAAGTGAGGGGTTTGTAGAGGTCTCATGTCCAAAGAGGTTTTGGAAGCCATAATTGGGTGTACATATATGAATTAGGCTTTGAGGGGTTTTAGGAGTGAGTTTAGTAGTTCTAGTATAGTGAGAGGTAATTATAGTCCACAAAAGAAGGGTTTTGAGGTATAAATAGGTTTCTTTTTAATTCAGGGAATTTTCTTTAATTAATTCGATTAATTAAGCTTCCAATTAGACTGTATGCTTTCAAATTGAAGGGTCGTTTTGGTTTTCCCAAGAATACCTGGAAATCGATGGTCTGGCTTGCAAACTGGGTTCATTGGCGATTGTAGAGGGTACGGTGCCTTCAAATGTGAATTGGTTGCTTCAATTAGGTGTCCAGAGCTTCTTCAGGCAGCAGACAGTGGTCAATTTGATCGCAGAGGTCTCAGGGTGTCGCAATGGCTAAGCAGTAATTGCAGTGAAAAATGAGTGAAAAGAGTGAATTGGGGCTTTTCCGACCTTTTAATGGGTAACAGTCACATTTTGGCTTGGAAATTATGAATGAACAATGGGCAGTTTACAACTTTGGCGGGGAGGTGGTTTTCTCGGCCATCGCACTGCTTTTGGAGGGTACATGGTATTTTTTTTGAGCACGCGATCTCAATTGGTTCCACCACGTAGCAGAACAGGGCTCAGGCAAAACCGTGAATCTCGCATTCTCTCGGGCTATTATCTGTAGAATAATGAACCCACGCGATATGGATGCGCACCGTCGGATCTGGGGGCAGGAGATCGGACGACTGTCACGTGATTAAGATGCACAGAGGAAATTGGGAAAGGGATTTGCGGGGCCCAGGGTTTAATTACATAGAAATGTAATTAATTAACTAATAAGGTTAGGATTTTTAACATAAGCAGCGGGTTAATAAAGTGGGACTAGGGGTTATGTGGCGGGGTTTTTTAACCGCACCAAGGGTTGGTGGGTTAAAAGAGGTTTGTTGGGGAAATATGAAATGGGGGGTTTTATTAGATAAAGCGTGGGGAGAAAAACTTAGGATAAAGGGGTTTTTGTGGGTTTTGAAGGAAATAGGGAAATTAATAAGGGGGAAGGTAATATTTGCAATGGGGAATGGGTTTCACACTAGGGAAAAGGGGTTTTGGGTAGGGGAATGATTTTTGAAAGGTAATTACTAGGGAAATGTGTGAAACCAAGGGGTAAGGGTCAAAATGAGGGGTAAAAGGGATTTATAAGTGATGAAGGGGTAATGGGGAAATTAGCAAATAAGCATAGGGGGTGAAATGAGGAGAAGTTAGTTAAACCAGCTTGTGAATATCCTTTCTTTCTCATGAATCCTCCTGCACATGAAACATAGGATTAAGCACGATAAAGGTTCTCTTTGACTTAGCAAACTTGTGCATTTGTAACCTTTCTTCTACCTACCCTTTATTTATCCTAACATTTTTTCTTCATTTTATTGGGTGCATTTGAGCTTGCTGACCCTTTATTTCCTTTTCTTTTGACAAGAAAAATATCTAATTCTAACCTTATAAATTCCAATGGCTCAGATTAAACTAATGAGCTCACTTTTATTCTCTACCTAACTACTGATCTGCCAAGGTTAAACAGTTTGGCTAGATGCTGATTCTCCATCTATCAACATAAAATTTAAAGCATGAATAAGTCAATATTAAGCTATTTGACCATCATGGATTGTGGCATTTCTGACAAGCTGCACACAACCTTATTTTACAAAGTAAAGTAAAAAGTAGTGGCATTTGAGTTTGCACACTTTCATGATCTATTTTATTTCTTTTTGGGGTTCATATTTTTCACTTTTTCTTTCTTTTTGTCCTTTGATTATTCTTTTAGGACATACCTTCTTTTCATTTTTTAATTTTTAATATGGAAAACATTTTGCAGAAAGCAAAAGTATGTACAATATTACAAGACTAACCAAAGCCAATTAAAAATTATGAATCCTATTATTATAGGACCCTAACAACATCCATCCTTGTTTGGCCTAGTGATTGGGTGGAGATCACGGTAAATCTTGTTATCATCTGTTCATTGTGCTGGCCTAGTGATCTATGATGGATTATGGTAACCCTGGTTTCTATTGATGAGGGTGAGGTGGTTTAGCCTTGGTATGCCCTTATTGGTTCTTTTGGTTTGAGTCCCATATTCATATTTGAAATATGGCACGAGGGTGAATGGGTGAAGAGAGATTTGGCTCAACCATTCTATGGTTGGGTGGAATGGGGTAGTCCCATCTTGAGTTGGTTTATTGCATTCATTAATGAAAATTTCATTCACTTGATTTTCATGTGTAAATGTATTGATGTATATGTGGATTCTATGGCTGATATGTTTATGATATTTCTATCCCTATTATGTTGGTTAAATGTATGTTTTATGATAACATCTATGTATGGCTCTCAACATGTTTTTACTTGTCAATGAATGGATAATTTATTTATGGCCTAACAGATGATAATGCAACAAATGACACGAGGGAACAATGGTTCATAGCGATTCTCATATAAGTATGAGATCCCTACACTTAATTCTATTGTTTACACCTGTAGGTTACATGTTGAGGATATGTTTGACGAAATGTCTGTCATGGCTAGTAGGGGTTTGGTTAAGGTATTGTTCAACTTATTGCTTTGGAATCATTATTTCCCTGTAATTTTACCGATTTTAAGCTATCACTCCATTCTGGGCAGTGACTTGGGCTCTCGGCCTGAAAAGGCAGCTTAAATCCTAGGGTCGTTGGCATATAACTGACAATTTTAGTCTTTGGCAACTGGAAAGAAAGCCTATGCAAGCGACTTTAGGTTTCTGGACACTTTATTACCCATTTCATGGGAGCGACTGAGGCCTAAGATTTCTAGAACATCAGTGGGACCCAGGTACAAGCTGTCTGAGTGACTAACTTGTATCCTAAGGATTTTGAAGCTGATGATGGATGTTTGTGTGTGATGTTTCCATTGATTCCACTTCGTTAAGGTCACGTAGGAGGTTGAATCCAATCATAGTAGCCTCTTGTCTCATGTTTACCCTGGTTGGAAAGTTACTTGCATAGATGTGGGAGGAGGGTGTTACAATAGATGCTCCCATACTTGGTGGGGAACCTACCAAGACCCCCAAAGTCTTGAATTGGACATGTTATCTTTTATGCAAATGGTCCTAGATTTGGTAGGGAACCTGGCAGACATCCAACATCTTGACTTGGGTAGGTGTTTCACTTTGCAAATGCTCGTAGTCTTGGTCGAGAACCTTGCAAGCATCTGACGTCTTGAATTGGGTGAGATCTCCATTTTGCAAACACTCTTAGACTTGGTCAGGAGCCTGGTGGACCTTCAATATCTCGACTTGGGTGGGTGCTCCACTATGCATATGCTTCCAGACTTGGTTGGGAATCTAACAGACTTGGAACATCTTGACTTGGGCAGGTACTCCACTTTACATACTCTTCCAGACTTAGTTGCGAACCCGGTGGCCCTCCAACTTCTTGACTTGCAAATGTGCTCCACCCTACAGACACTCCTGGACTCAGTTGTGGACTTGGCGGTCCTCCAACGTCATGACTTCATTTGGTGCCCCAGTCTGCAATTGCTCCCAAATAAGGTTGGGAACCATACGAACCTTCAAAGTATTTCCTCGTATGGGTGCTCCAATCTATAGATATTATCATACTTGATCAGGATAAACATATCAATGAAATTAATCGATGTAGGATGAACTCATCGACCTAGGAAGAAGAGATTGGGACAATTGATCAACTTATTCATTCAGAGAAAGTAGCAATTATTATTCCACCGATTTCACTTTTCATTTCACAGTCCGACGAGCCCATAAAATCATTCCATGGTGAATCATAACTACCAGAGGAACATAAGAAGGAAAAAGGAAGTGCAGTAAATGACAACAATATATTTTTTAATTTAGTAATCGGAGAACCCACAGTAATAATCATTGTCCATCAATGTTTCAAATCCCAACAAGGGTCCATCATCAGGACATTCTTGAAGGGTTATAATTTTGCATCAATAAATATCCTAATAACTAATAAAAATTAGAATGTCAATATGAGCCAAAGAGAACATGATTGGGAAATCATAATCACACATATTGAGTTTGAGCCTCCATTTTGTCACACCAAAAGTGAAAAGGATACCATCATATTTTCTATACAAAGCTACAACAAATAGCAACATGCAATACATTGGTCATTTATGATTAGCTACAATTTCAGTTTTTCCTTATCAATGAGAATTTAAAAATAACTGCATTTTGATAATGTTGTGCCTTTGGCTCTACAAAGTGTATGGATATTCTATGCAATCCTATCATAACTTAATTTTCTGACAACCAGCGACCTTGCGAATACTTGTCCATGGACTGATTTTTATACATTGTACACAATACATGTGTTCTTTAGCAACATACAAAAATAATAGGAAAAATGAAACTTTATTCATGGACAATCACACATTTCCAATGCAACAATTAATTCAATTCAAAGATCAACTAAATCCACTATTGTTTAGTTGGCATCCAAGTGCGAGTAATTATTTTTTTTTCTTAATCAAAGTATGAAAATGAGAAAGGAGAAAAATTAGATAAATATTTTTTATAAAATTTATTTTTTTATTGCCAGATGTGCACTTTAGCTTAGTATGATAGAGATGTTGTAATGCCATGTCTTGTTTTGTTTAACATTGTTAATCAAATTATATAAAAAATATTAAAAAAAATAAAAATAAAATTAAATTAAAATACAATAGTGAATTTACCATCCACACTACGTGAAAACATTTTTGCTCGATTAACATAAAATAAAATTAATAAAAAAATAAGATTTAAATAAAGATAACTTCATGGTATTGAATCATGGTATGAGAACCCATGGTATTGACCCATAGTATTCATGTGGAATATAGCCTATTTAAATTAGGGAATTAAACTAGTCTAGATTAATCTTAACTCTAGATCTACCAAGATATATTTTCATTCTAAAAGATGTTTGCATCTCAAGGGATTTGATCCCTCTTGGAGCTTCGTAGATCCAGAGTTAAGACGGATCTAGACTGGTAAATTTAAAACTAGCAATTGCACATAAAGGTGCAAAGATACAATGAATGAATAGAAGATTTACAAGACCCTCTAACCAAGAATAGAGCCCATTACTAAATCGATCCTCACTACACTTGCTCGCAACCCCTAATAAACCATAATAATTGTTAATAGAGAAAAAACTATCAAAAAAACTGTCAAAAAAAAAATCCATATATGTCTACCAAATGAAATAGAAAGGGGCAAACACTTGTGGAATTTATGCCATGCAAGGAGGGATTTTTTCTGGTGAACGTATAGTTTGTATAACTCTACCTAAACACTTTACTCGTGTGCAGTAAGTTACATATTTCACTTTAACTTTTTCGAATATTCATCCCTTTCCCCAAAAATTCAGTGCCATGTACTTCCATCCAATAACTAAAATGTAGGTTGTCATATTTTGTCACATGCCATATCATAGGTGGCATGTATATCCATCCAATAATTAAAACACAGGTTGTTAGAGATTTTCGGACTAACATTGTGTAATGAGTGTAATGGATTGATCACACTCACTACACAGTGTTAGTCCGAAAATATCTAACAATATAATTCACTATGAAAGTTTCCAATCACTCAAAACATAGGTTTCCGTATGTCGTCACATGCCTAGAAATGCTACTACTGCACATATTTTGTATCCATTATTCCATCACAAAAAGTGACTTTTCAAGAAAAAAATAAATCCCATAGAGAAACATTGAGTGCCTGACTTTTATGCAAAAAAAAATTTAACATTTTATTGAGAGGATATTACTTTTTATAACAATAAATTAATTAATCTCCTTATGTGTATATTTCCACACTTGACTTATCGACTTGCCAAAAATCTATATTTTATAGCAACATTGAAAATAAAAAATTAACCTATTAATTTTTATTTTAGTGAATTTCCCGTATCTCCTTATGTGTAGGCTTCCACATTTGACTTATCCACTCTCCGTGTCAAACAAAGTGTTCTTTTATCTATTTGATAAAAGAAACATTATGTTGGTAGAGGCACACTATACCTGACCTGGCTTGGAGATTTGGTTATACATTGGTGATGACATTAAGATTTATTTAATCCCATAAATAAGCCATGACACATCATTTTGATTTATATTTCATATAAATTTTGTAAAATAATTAAAAAGAGATTTGGTTATAAATTGGTGATGAAAATAAGATTTATTTAATCCCATAAATAAGCCATCACACATCATTTTGATTTATATTTCATATAAATTTTATAAAATAATTAAAAAGAAATATTTACACATATGGATAATTAAAAATATAAAATATGCACATAATTTTATGATATTTTCAACCTTGTCCATTTCAACCCATCCACCTTTATTCTCAATTAGCAAATTGGTCCTTTTTTGGTTGGTTGGTTTCGTTTGGTCGAGATCCTACCTCAAACCACATCACTTTGTTGAACATTCTACTTAAATGTGGCCCAACCATTGATTGGAATGACTACAAAAAGGAAAATCTCATTGAGGCAATGAGCACATGCCATGAGATTACAAAGTTTGAATAATTTCTCACCATCAAAGCTCACGGAAGTAGCCATATCTTGACTTTCTTAGATGGATAATTATTTAGTGAGTGTTTTGTTCATACATGGTGGATTATTTCCGGTGTTGTGTGCACAACCCTTTCTCTTGTGAACCCTCTCGCTTTAAATATCATTCGTGTTTTGCATATTGAAGTTTTTCTGGCAGATAAATGTTAGGTAAACTTGACTCAGGATAAAGTCAAAGTTGACTAGGTTAAACAGTGATGGTTTTGTGGCACATGGTATTGTGCACCCATAGTATTCTGCCCGTGGTATTATATGTAATGGATCTTATAAAAGGCTGGAAGGACTTCATTATAATGCAAGATTTGGAGGTGAGCGGTGAAGGCTCACTTGGTCGAATTGGCTAGGGTTTTGGCCAATGCTAATGAGATCTTTTAGGTTGGGTTTTTCCCCGGATTTGGGGTTTTCCCAGATAAACATTTGTGTTTATGTGTTTATGGTTGTTGCTGGTTATTTTCTTAAACATATTCCTCTCAGTAATTATTTATGAGAAAACGAGCAATTTTAGAAGCCACATGAACAATTTTCTTCTGCTGACCTGCATGCATCCCTCGCCTACTCCATCTTTCAACACGGCATAGAACACATAGGAAATATCCCTTATCGATTCCCTACAAAAAAGCTACGAACAAAATGAGCCTTGAATTTTAATATTACCAAAAGGTATCTCTCAACCTTCTTTAAATAGCTGCATGGATCCCAAACAATTTGTCAGCATGTTCCAAACTGATAAATATCACAAATGCATTGCGATCCCTGGCAGTTACGGAACTATCTTCCGCACATTCTCCTCGAGGTTCTTCCGTGTACGATTGTTCCACCATTATTTTCTAGATCCAGATCTGTAAAAAGGCTGCATTGATCTCATCAAGCACAATAAACCCCTAGCATCAAAGAATCCCTTTGAAGCCAATATTTGGCTCTAATACCACTTGTTGGAGACACAATTGTCGTTACACTAAAACCCGCAACTATTAGTAACTAGACACATCGCTAGATTTAAGCACATGCCATGAAACACATGGGGAGCGTTGACCTTCTACACCACCATTAACAGGGAGCTAACAAGAAAATCATTCATGGTGATTTGAAAAGCCTCTGCATTTGAATTTTATGTATTATGGGAAATCATAAAGCATGTGCAAGCTTAAACTCCACATGGTGGAAGAGTAGAAGCCCCTGAGATCATCACAAATAAAGGGCCTCAGTACAAGAATGAATGACATCGGTGGCACTAGCCTGTTCTCCACTGCACTGGCAATTCGCTCGCCGGTGTTAGGGACTCCCTCCTTGAAAACCCCATTTTCTACTTCTACAAAGAAATTACAGATGCCACCACAAAATTAGGTGTCCACATACGTTTATTTTTGTTGACATAGGTTAATTGTATTAGTGTGACATAGAGTCGATTTTGCTTGCTATTATTATAATTTTTAAATGGTCACTACCATTATAATTTTTATTTGCTTACATATGGAAGATTTTGATTCCTACCACTATAACCTCTAGGTGGCCACCAATGCTATAACTTTTATGTGCCTACATATGGCCCTTCCCTAGACATAGGCCAATAAAAAACATTTAAACTTTAAATCTCATCATTTACATAACACTTCATATAATACTATGATCACCTCTGTGTGCCTACATATGCTCTCTTTGGTAGACATAGGCCAATAGGAAGGATTCAAACCTTAAATCTCATAATTTACATAACACTTCATATAACACTATGATCACCAACTGAACTACCCATTAATATAATATATATTTTTTTAAATTGTGTCAATGCTCTCCAACTTAGTATGGTAGATATTTTGTAATGTAATGTACTGTTTAACATTTTGACTTGGTCAAATTACATAAAAATAAAAATAAAATAAAATAACATAAAATTATAATTGTATTATTAAGTTATAATTAAATCGGGCTAGATTTATCTTAGTTTTGGATCTATCAGGTGTCGAGAGATTAAATTTCTTGAGATACAAATCACTTTTAACTAAAGGAGAATTTGTTCTCTAAAAACTTGGTAAATCCTAAAATTAAAATAAATCTAAAATTAATATTTATATTCTAATATATTAATATAATATATAGTATTGAGAATTATATTTACATCAAAAAAATATCAATTCTAGTTTTTCATTAATTTGCCTTTTTAACCATTCACTTTTAAATTAATATTAATATTTATTAATTTCAATTCCTTTTTATTAGGCACTATGTTATACTTTGGGTTCATTTTTGTTTAATCATAATATCTCCTTTTTTAATACCCTTTAGATTAATATAGACACCCTGACACCGCTAGGTGCAACTAAGCTTTAAAAATAGATCTATGAGTGATTAGCTCACAATTGTGTCATTTAGTTGTAGCATTCCTTTAATTTCCAGTTGGCCGTACATTTTTCCAAAACTGAAATTGAAATTAATATCAGAAATTATTTCATGTCCACAAGATTCCTATTCCAAGGGACGAGTTCCCTTCTTTGATGTGAACTCCCATATGCCTGTTGATGAGCCAGATGCCTCTCGATGAAATATAAATCCCAACGTGAGAAAAAATTGTCATCCTCCTGATAATGATGATGGGTAGTGGGTGATGATTGTCATTATCATGAATGAATAATAATGTGGTGACGAGGGCTTGGCGACGGTTGTCAATCCTCACAATTAAACAACAATGCAACGTTCAAAGCCTCAAGAGCCTTGAAAGCACAAAAGCAATTGCTAAATTTCTATAAATTAAATTTTTTAATATTCATAAATAAAATAATTTATTTATATTAATATCTAAAATAATATTAAATTGAAAAAAATATTTATTATAATTCAAACCAGTTTTTTTGCACTCATCCATTCTACTGTACCCCATAAATTTTGCCTAAAACCCTTAGAACTTATCATATTACTCATTAATATTCATCTATTCTACCATAATCTTGGCCTAAACCCCTTAAAACTCATCATATTACTTGTTAATACTCATCCATTCTATCATAATCTTGGCCTAAAACCCTTAAAACTCATCATATTACTAGTTAAGAAATAGAACTTTAGAAATCAGATATAGTTTTTGGAAGAGATCCTTCTCTATATTCAACTGAATCATTTTTTTTTTTTATATAACTAAATATTTTTAGATTTTTTCCATCAACTTTGCCTAAAACCTTTAGAACACATCATATTACTAATTAACACTCATACATTCTACCATAATATTTTCCTAAAACCTTGAAAACTCATCATATTACTATTACTAGTTAACAAATAGAACTTTAAAAATAAGATATAGTTTTTAGAAGACATCCTCCCCTATATTCAATTTAATAAAAAAAAAATTTGCATAACTAAATATTTCTAGATAGTTTATTTATTTTTTTATTAAATATTTTATGAACATGAAAATGATATTTTTAAAAATTTCAATTTTATTTCAATAATTTTATTGGTGCCTAAATTTAATATTACATTTTTTACAAAGATTTAATTATTTGTATAAATAAAACTATATGTTACAAATATTTTTGTTAATAAATATGTGATGATATGAAATCCACATAAGATGGTTATGAGTATAAAAATTCATTTAATTATATTAGAAGTGATCTGGAGAATGCAATAAAATATAGATATAAACATAACACAGAGATGTAGCAAGAATAAAATTTCATTACATTAATATCAAAGAATTGAAATATGCTTACATATATAATGGAAACTAGTTCAGACGATGGTAGTTTATCTTTGAGAAGAGATGTGGTGACTACATGCCTTTAAACTATGTTACAATGAGGCTCGAAGGCTTATTTATTATTGATAAACAATGGAAAACCCTAAACATCCAAAAACCTAACCATGGGAGACGAACCACCAAAAATATGGGCCCCGTTTTGGTAAATTGATATATAAACTTCCCGGGGTCGTAACTTTGACATATGATCTTCGTTTGACGCACACAACGCCTCGTTAGAAAGATATATCATAGGACTAAAAATTTTGAATGAAAACATGAGTCTTTCAATCATGTTTGCTTGTTTTCCCCAAAAAACGTTATTTAGGACCTCAAAACGGCTCCAAAATTTCAAGACCTGAAACATTGCCAAAAATAGTAAACAGTGCTACAATTAAGGAACTGAAAAACTAAAAGATACGGTGGTGGGAGTCCAAGTGGAATAGGCGGGTGGTCACGATATCCACTTGGATCAGTCTTCCCCCCTTAGGAAGCAATGATACCCATTGCGTTGAGTGCCTCTATTTGATGGGGAAACTTCTGCTGAACTTGGTCCCTGGTGAGCCACTTTCCTTGGTGCAAGAGTTGGTCATCTTTGACAACCCGATATAGTTGGGTCTTCTATTGGCGAGTGTCCTTGATCTGTGTGTCTATGGTCCAATCAGTTGTGGCATGTTCCATGCAGTCTGGGTTTAACTCTGTAGGTGTGAGATGTTTTGCAATGTCTGATGTGTCTAGTAATGGTGGAAAGTATGGTCGAAGGTGCTCTACATTGAACACTGGTGGAGGCCAAGGAATGGGGGAATGTTGAGCTCAAAAAAAATTTCTACCAAAACCTTGGTAATGGTGTAAGGCCCATATCAAAGTGGTCTCAGCTTCTGATGGGCTCAGATAAGGCATTCTTTCTGCAAATGCAACGAAACTTTTTCACCCACCTAAAACTTGTGTGGCACCCAATGTGTCACATGGAATGAGTCGAGGTTGCAGACAAGATCGACCTTCCTAGTATATACTGATATCTAGTGACAAGCAAGCCAATAAAAAGCTATGTTTCTCTAAACATGGGATTAAAACAAAGGCAAACAAGTGTTTTAGGCCTACCTTGGGTCCAATGCAAGTTTGTGGAAGCCTCGCTCCCTCGCTCCAAATGAGCTTCCTTGAAGTGTAATTCTGCAAACACAAACAAGAAAACCAAATTAAATAGAACCTGAAAAGCCAATATCATAAAGCATATTCATCATAATGATCAAGGAGATTATGAAACAAACCACATAAGACAATTTGTTGAGAAAAATGAATCTGATTGTATTAATTCAAATCAAAGAAGAGCTTTCCTGTGCCTTGATGCTGTACAAGCTCCTCCCAGGGTCTGACAAGAAGTCTCCTCTACTTTGACAAGCTTCAATCACTTCCCAATGGAACCAAAAGGTATGTGATCTCTCCTTTCAAGTTTAACTAGGAAGTCCCAATTCCATCAGCATTTACCCTCAAAATGTTCAGCTTCTAACCTCCCCAACAACTGACCCAATGCCTTAATTTATAGTGCAATGGAGGGAAGTTACTAGGTTTTCCTTCAAAGGGATAAATCCCTCCTTCAAAGGGATAGCTCCTCCTATCAAGGGATTAGCTCCTTCTCTTTTGGGATGCATGAACCACTTTGGAGCAAACAATCCATGTCGAAATCCTTCTAGAAACATCTAGAATTAACCCAAAAGTGAGTTTTTTAGGATAAACTTGCTCCTTTTGACTTTCATAGGGGTACGCACCCTTCCCTTTACAGACAAAGCGTATAAGTACGTAGGTAATATGAACAAAGGGTGCGGGCCCGCAGGAAAAAGTGAGAGAAAGTGCGGAACCCGAGTTACATTGTTTTTTGATGTCTTTCTCTCATTCCCAAAGCTTATTTTGAAGAGCTGAGGTCTGAGACTTGCTTAG
>APFE030247268.1:81145-97028 GCA_000404065.3 Pinus taeda | reverse complement strand
CTGCAAACACAAACAAGCAAACCAAATTAAATAGCACTTGAAAAGCCAATATCATAAAGCATATTCATCATAATGATCAAGGAGATTATGAAACAAACCACATAAGACAATTTGTTGAGAAAAATGAATCTGATTGTATTAATTCAAATGAAGAAGAACTTTACAACCTGTGCCTTGATGCTGTACAAGCTCCTCCCAGGGCCCGAAAAGAAGTCTCCTCTACTTTGACAAGTTTCACTCACTTCGCAATGAAACCAAAAGGTATGTGATCTCTCCTTTCAAGTTTAAATAGGAATTCCCAATTCCATCAGCATTTACCCTCAAAATGTTCAGCTTCTAACCTCCCTAGCAACTGACCCAATGCCTTAATTTATAGTGCAATGGAGGGAAGTTACTAGGTCCTCCTTCAAAGGGATAAAGCCTCCTTCAAAGGGATAGCTCCTCCTATCAAGGGATTAGCTCCTTCTCTTTTGGGATGCATGAACCACTTTGGAGCGAACAATCCACGTCAAAATCCTTCTAGAAACATCTAGATTTCACCCAAAAGTGAGTTTTTTAGGATAAACTTGCGCCTTTTTGACTTTTACAGGGGTACGCACCTACCCTTTTACAGACAGAGCATGCAGGTACGCAGGTATTTTGAACAAAGGGTGCGGGTCCGTAGGTAAAAGTAGGAGAAAGTGCAGAACCAGAGTAATATTGATTTTCAATGTCTTTCTCTCTTTTGCAAAGCTTGACATGAAGAGCTAAGGTCTCAGACTTGCTTAGGAGGCTAGTATGAGTGATGATAGACCCATACTGACTGCAAATAATCATGGTGACGATATTTTTGTGTAACACAATGTTGATCATGTCGTTGCTTATACTTGGCATTTGACTTCTCCAAGATGTGGTGAAACTAATGAAGAATGTGTTGGATGCTTTCAATAATATGGTTCTTTATCAATGTTGGACAATACATGTGTGGATTTTTTCTATGTAGTTGCATGAGGCATGGCAACATCAATCAGACACAATGGTTGAAATCCTACACCCACTTGAAAGGGATTGCGACTAGTCTAGCTAGGAGATCTGTTTTATAACTGTGTTGCACATAAGGAAGACTCTCATTTCAGTTTCATGGATGCTGGGACTTGTACATGCGGAGTATGTGCACTATCATCCTATTGTAGACCTCCGTCTAGCCATCAGTCTAGGGATGGAATGCAATCGACTTGGTGAGATTGATGTCCAATAGTGTCTAAAGGCTTGATAAGAATGCGCTCAGGAACCTGTTATCTCTATCTGATATAATGGTCTGCATGATCCCAAAATGTACCTACACTCATTCAAAGAAGAGTTTGGCAGTTTCCTCTGTTGTGATACACTTCTTGCAGGCCGCCAATATAGTCATCTTAAGTTTTTTTTCCACGACCACAAATACATAGTCATTACCATGCTTGGTATAAGGGAGGTCAAACATCCATGGAGATGGATTCCCAAGGTTGGCTTCAAGTAGGAAGAGGAGTGTACATACCTTGCTTCTTGATGGTTGGTTTGGTGATGGAACAGGCAGTGCAGAATCTGATATATTTCCCAACATCTAGTTGGAGTTTTTGCCAATAAAAGTACTTTTGTAGTTCAACCACAATTTTCTCTACACCAAAGTGTCTTGCGAACCGAATGTAGTGTGCCTCCAAAACCAGCGTGGTACGCTCACTTGAAGGAACACAAAGGTGTCCGAGGTAGCATAATAATGTGTCCTAGAGGTGGAAATCATGAACTTCCTTTCCATCTACTAGCATCTATTATGTGGAGGTGAAATCTGGATCATTTTTGTATAGTTGTGGCCATCCAGAGGTCTTGTGGCCACTAGAGTTCAGAACAGTAGTTTGTGCTGCAACTGGGGGCTGACTGGGGCAGTCTGCAACATGATTGATGCTTCCATTTTTGTATTTAATGTTCAAGTGGAATTGTTGCAGATATGTAGACCACTTCTGATGGCGACCATTTTGCAACTTACCTTGTATCGGTATAAACTGAAGAGGTCAGTGATCGGTGTGGATGACTATCTCCTTCCTTGGAATGTAATGCTTCCATTGTCAGCAAGCTTGCGTGATGGAATACATATTTTTATTATAGTTGGGGTACTTCTGAATTGTATCGAAAAGTGTTTCACTATTATAGACCATTGGATGCTCGTGTTGGGTGAGGACTACACCAATAACATAGTCGGAGGTGTCTGTCTCAATTTCAAATGGTTGTTGCAGGTATGGAAATGTGAGTATTGGTGCAGAGCAGAGGAGGTGCTTCAACTCAACGAATGCCTATGTTGGGACTCGGACCATGAAAATTTTACTTTCGCTTCGTCCTTGGTAATCTGACTCAAAGGCCAAGTGATATGGGAGAATCCCAACATGAACCTTCGATAACAATTTGCAAGGCCCAAAAGGTTGCGAGGCTCTGTTAGAGTGGTCGGGGGTGGTCAATCTCAAATGACTTGGATCTTAGTCAGATCCACATGCATGCCACACTCGTCTATGATGTAACCTAGATATTGGACTTGGCTCATGAAAAAGGTGCATTTCTCCATGTTAGCACATAGTTTGTGATGGCAAAGGGTTTGAAGGACCTATTGAATGTGTTGCAAGTGTTCTTCCCAACTCTTTTTGAAGATGAGGATGTCGTCCAAATAAATAGCCACAAATGAGTTGGTGAAGGGCCACAAGATGTCATCCATTAGCCTCATAAAAGTAGCAGGGGCATTTGTCAACCCGAAGGGCATAACCAACCATTCAAAAAGGACTTCCTTGGATTTGAAGACAGTATTCCATACATCTATGGGCTCTGTTGGAACTTGGTGATAACTAGACTTCACATTGATCTTGATGAAATACTTGGCCCCCTTGAGTTGGTCCAGAAGGTGATCAATCCGTGGGATTGGATACCTATTCTTGACAGTGATTTTGTTTAGTGCCCAATAATCAATGCAAAGCCTCCAGGTCCCATCCTTCTTCTGTAAAAGTACAATCAAGCTCCTACAAGGTGAGGAACTTGGTCAGATGTGCCCTTTTTGTAGCAACTCCTAGATTTTCCGCTTGATCTCTTCATTTTCCAAAATGGACTGGTGATATATCTGCACGTTGGGTAGATGTGCTCCAGGAGTCAAATCGGTTGAATGCTTGACCTGATAGTGTAAGGGTACCCTTGTGGGTGAGGAGAAGATGTCCTCTATTCTTCCATGACCGTATCCACTTGCTTATGCTTCGTAGAGGAACCCTTCCCGGGGGCCATGGATGTGGCTACGATCTTCCCCTTACTCTGAGAGTGAATCAGAAAGAAAAAAAAAATCCCAGTCTAGAAGATGATTTTACTGAATTTCTTAGCAGAGATCAAAGATGGTGGTAAGCAAGGATACCTCCAGTATCATGTATAACTTATTTCCCAAGGAAATAATAATAGTGTGAGGCATTGACTCATATACAACATGACGCTTCCACAAGTATGGTTGTCCTAAAATACATCACAAAATTCAAGAGTACCAACATCACACAATACCTCATCCATGAAGGGCTTGTTGTTGTATGGAATGTGACATTGCTGGTGGGCGAGAAGATCTCTTCCTTGGAGAAGCCACCTGATGGTGAACCACTGTGGGTGTGGTGTGTTTGGTAGGCCCACCCACTTCATGACCTCTACTAAAATGAGGTTCTTTTGGCTCCTATTTTTGACAATGAATTGCAACGATGAACCCTTCACGCACATTTGTGAGTGGAAGAGATGCTCCCCCTCCTCTAGATCTTTAGGCTAAATCTTCTAGATCTTGGTGGTGGGAATAGTAGCACTGGGCTCCGAATCATTAATCTTCTTCCCTTTATCATTCCCCTTGTTGGGTTTTGAATCAGATTCAGAACATGCATCTAATTCTGAAGCCTTCAACTTGGCTAGTAGTGACTGCTTGGTTCGACACTCACTTGTGTTGTGAGTGGGGATCTTATGGAGCTCACACCAGTTCCCAGTGTCCTTCTTTATCTTTGTGGTGTTTTTCTTTGCTTTCATCTTTGACGGTTTGTATTGGGTCACCCTACCTTGGCTTTGTCCTTTGTTTTGTAGTTCGGGGCCCCTTTCTCATGCTTTAGATTTGCAGATCCAAAGTCTCGCTTCTTATATTTTAACTTATGCTCGACCTTGACAGTGTATCTGTAGGTGATGCCAAGTGAGGAGATGTTTAGAAACTCCACATTGTCTTGGATGTATTTGTGTACAAAACTGTAGTACTTGAATAAAAGATGCTGCTTAGAATCCTTGATATCCAACTTCGTGCAAAGGGTATGAAAAATATTTGTGAACTCTGGGATGTCTTGGTCCCTTCCTTATCATAATGTGGTTTAATTTATGTATTTATCTTCATAGCTCTCGACAGGGTAATACTGCTCCTTGATGACATCTCGGAAAGAGTTCCAAGTGGGTGTGGCTCAAAACAATGTGGGTTCCCTCTCATCCTTTTGCTCACAGTAGGTTTCCCACCAGTCCTTGACGTGGGGAGCAGATTTGAGGAGTGCAAAAGTAATATGTTCCCTACTGGAAAAAGCATGAGCCAGAAAATACCCTTCCAATAGATTTAACCATCTATCTATGGTGTATGTATCTATTTGGCCTTCAAATATGGGAATATAAAAGTTGACTTATACCTTGAAGGGAGTGGTGCCTCCAGACTAGCTACCAAATTAAGATGCGTCACCTGTGGGCATCCATCGAAGGGTCTGGGCAAATTTTTCCATCATCGCATTCCTCTGTGGCTCGAGGGCTTCTTCGAGAAATATTTTGAAGGGATCTCATGCTACCTCATATTTATTTTCTTCTGCCATGGGACGTCATCAAGGTTTTCGAGGTTGGTATTGCAAAGGTTCAACCAGTTCAAGCCCCGACTCCTTATACCCTGACCTAATCGGGGACATGCAAAGAAAAATAGAGAAAGAGAAAACCACTTTGATACCACTAATCCAGACTTATGCAGGAACACAAAAAATATAGATATAAACATAAACACAAATATGCAGCAAGAATAAAAATTCATTTCATTAAGATCAAAGAAGTGAAATATGCTTACATACATAATGGAAACTAGCTCAAGCAATGGTAGATTATCTCTAAGAAGGGATGTGGCGGCTACATACCTATAAAATGTGTTACAATGAGGCTTGAAGGTCTATTTATTATTTAGAACAATGGAAAACCCTAAACATCCAAAAACCTAACCCTAGGAGATGATGTGCGAAAACTACGGGTCCCATTTCGGTAAATTGGTACAACAACTTCTCGGGGTCGTAACTTTGGCATACGATCTCCATTTGACTCGAACAATAACTTGTTAGAAATATCTATTTGAGGACTAAATCTGTCAAATGCAAACATCAATGAAAGGTTCATGTTTTCTCATTTTTCCAAAAAATGTCATTTAGGGCCTCAAAATGGCTCTGGAAGTTCACGACCCAAAAAACTACCAAAAATAGTAAATTGTGCTACAATTAAGGAAACTGAAAAAATGAAAGAAACAATGTTGGGGGTCCAAGTGGAATAGGTAAGTGGCCACCAATATCCACCTGGTTCAGGAAGACTCTTGGTTATTAGATAATGGTCATTTCTTCAAATTATCTTAATGATTATGAAAAACTTATTAACGTTGATTCAGGATACATAATTATTGAAAAATTATTAACCATGATTCATGATACACATGATGTAGTGTTAATAAAATTTCATCATATAATATATTTTATAAATAAAAATGAAAATAAATTGCATAAAATAATATTAATTTAAATTCATAATATAATCTTATTATTATGAACTATGTAATTTTAATTGCAAAACCTACTTTAAAAAGACATACAATGATAATAATAAATGTTAACAAAAATCTTGGGGGAGGCAGGAGTGGGAGGGGTTATCCTACGTTTCGATGTAGAAATTGAGAAAAAATTTGCATGTAGGTTGGAGTTTGCCTCAAACAACCAAACATAAGAACTTGATCTATGGCAAGAGCTAAAGATTTCAGTGACCGAAGGAATCCATCAATTAAGTGTATTTAAATATTTTCTCATCACTATTAAAAAATGATATAAAATGAATAAACACAAGGAAAATGACTCAAGACCAACCTTACAAAGAATTCAATTACTTATGGAAAAATTTGAAGCCTTGGAGTTCTATCATATCAAGCGTGAATATAACATATTGGTAAACACCCAAGCTATCATAAGGGTTAATCTAGAATAAAGATATTTGCTGGAGGCACATGGCAAAATAATCAAATGTCATATTCCATGACCATAATTAATTCAAGGATCTCGATTTGGATGAACGCCATTAAGGAGGAATCAATGTCTAACAGACAACATAATTACGACAATAACTCCAAGGTACATATGTTCTTCGATGAACATTCCTACAGGTTGTTGGATCCTTTATCCAATAAGTGGGGAAGTGCAAGGTGCAAGGATAACCATAAAGACAGGTGGTATTGCATCAGAAAGGTCTTAAAGTCATCCAACAGAGTAGGATTTGCTAGTAGCATCACTGAGGAGGATTGATCTTTCTCCATCGTGTGTTTTTATAGTCCAACCCAAGCAACAATAAAAAATCAGTTATCTGTAGAGCAATAAAATGAGGGTGGCATTAAATATGAAGGGACTCTTCCCTTGCTAATTTGGATCCAATTTTGGTTATAAAAGGATGGTTGTGTAGGCTTCAAGTGAAGTGGTTCTCCATTTGAATCCTCTGTATTGATGGTATGGCCTCTTCTTCAAGAAATGGTGTTGGTGGCCCTCCATATAAGAAAGAGAGAGCATTAAAGTAGAATTTTGAGGAGATTATTTCTAGTATTGGTGGGCATATTATCTATGAGGCTTGTTCCCATTTCGCTCTAGTCACGGACCAACTTGGAAGCTTAAAAAAGTATGTTGAAATTTTTCAGGCAACAGTAATTGTAACAAAGATAAAAAACTTGGACTTCAAAGTGGAGAATTCAGAGGTTTGAGTGGAGTTCGCAGTCATCGATGTTTTGAAGGAAGCCTTTGGCCTCAGTAATCATGCTGAGAAAGACATGGAGATTGGTGGAGGTCGGGCTCTCCCTCCCTTGTTCCTCGACCAACAAGAGCTGCAACAGGTGTAGGGTTAGCATGTGCTAGTGGATTCAACACAATAGGAGGAAGAAGATAAGGAGGGCATGGAAGCATAAGACAAGAACAACGAGGAGACATTTGTTTTGTTAACTTCATATCTATAGTTATAATATGTTAGGTCGATTTGTTAGGGTTAATGTGGTTTTTTGGAGAAATTATAATAAAAATGTTGTAGTCAATCTGGAAAATATATCTCAAAATATCTAATGACAATGGTCATAGAGATTTTGGAGGACCATGGAAATTCTAATGCTTCTTAATGTAATGGCGTTGGCTACATTGTAGTTTGATTAATAGAAATTTAATATTTCCTTTAAAAAGATATGTTAATCAAAATTCTTAGATATAATAATTTCTAAATAACTTTTGTTATATACTTTAAAAAAATTTATTGTTGAAATAATTGAAAATAGGAACATAGGAATACAAGAAACTTGTTACATGTTTTCTATTCATAATTTTACATCATCAAATGTTTAAAATACATTTCAAAATGTGTTCTTTGGTTTTGATTCACATGGATACTATAGTCAACATGACTACCAGGGTGAACCATAATAACTAGAAGCATCATGGTGTATCTATAGGTGACCTGTAGTAAACCATAGTGAACTATATTGAACCATACTAGATGACCACAGTTGACTATGGAGGCCTATAGTGGATGGTCAGGGTTAACCATAGTCAAACGAGGGTTAACCATCAAATAACAACATTTCAATGGTAACCATAATTGAAATTCATGGTCAATTATAGAAATATCGTAGTCAAAATATGGTCAACTATGGTCAAATCATTTTCAAAGCATGTTAAACTATAGTCTGTCATATTCAATTGTGGTGGCACATAGACAAACCATGGTAAAATGTTGGTCAATCATTGTTAAACCATGTTCAACCATAGTCAAGCATGATCAACCATAGTCAAACCATGGTCAACCATAGTCATACAACTGTTAACCATAGTCATTTATAGTCAAAAAATAAATATTGATGTTTAAACATGGTGAACATGGAGTACTATAATCAATTGTGGTCAACCATTGTGAAACAATTGTTAGACATAATTATTCATAGTCAAAATTAACATAGTTAATGTTGTTTAAATAGGGTAAACATGGAAAACCATAGTCAACCATGGTTAACCATAGTTAAAGAATCATTTACCATAGTCAAAACATAATCAGTGATTAACTATAGTCACACATGGTCAACCATAGTCTAACATTAGTCAACCATATTCAATTATAGTCAACCATGATTGACCAAAGTCAAACATTTTCAACCTTAGTCAACTAAGGTCATCCTTGGTTTGTCAATGTCGAATCTCCGGATTTTTCTCCTTTTGGAAATCCATTTTTCCTTTTTCCACCCATTTTGTTACACATTTCCACTTCATTCCATCTCATCTATGAGTTAAAGGTCATCCAGGTCATGCAAGTTACATTAGAAAGGTAATCACCTATCAACAATTCAAAATCTATGTTTTCTTTATGAAATTAGTTTAAACTATACTATAGCTATCAAATTGTGCACTTTCTACAACCAACTTGAATTTTCGTAGTCAAATCCTAAGTTCTACAGGTTCACACATGTTACAGGATAACCAAAACACATGATCAGTTCCCAAATATTACCTACATGGATGTCCACCTATTCGCATATGGAAGCTCACAAAATAAGTGTGGCTCATTGGTCAAACTTGTGGTCAACATGGATATGGAATACTTGTTTCGCAGAGAGTATCAAGAGATTGACTCTACAATCAAGTAAGCGTGACAATAATGAGCGAGTGAGATCTGAATACCTTAATTAGAGTTGATGATGTGTCAATAAATGCCTTCCGATGATTTTCTCCTTCAGTAGCGAATCGTGCGAAGTGTTTTATAAAATTATATATTATAGAGCAATGGAACATATAAAATATTGCAAAAACACAAACATTGAAAACTCATAAAACAAGAGAGACACAGATATATGTGGTTCGCCTAATTTGTGCTACGCCCATGGAGAAACAAGCAATCCTTCCTTTTATGTTATCCAACAAAATGAAGAGATACAACCTACAACATATCCGTTGCAATTTCCTCTTCCCTTTCACACAATCCCCTCTTTATTTCTCACACAGAATAATCATAAACAACTGCAATACAATTCCCTCATATAAATTGAGGGTTTCCTTCTAGGGAAAAAAACCCTAAATTATCATAACTTCTACCATCAGATCATCTGCTTACTGAATGACCGATATTGACTATGAAATAATAATATTTTACTAGGAAAATTTTCATTTATATTTAGCTTTGGGGGCCCACTGGCCCCCAAACCCTCCAGACAGGGGAGACATGTTCCCCCACGTGGAGGGGTTTACAATGTTCCTGGGGTATACATCTAGGTGAAACAAAGTCCTATGAATCAGGAAGATAATCATACTCCACACCCAATAATATGCCACTTGGAGACTGATTATGGCAACTCCATCATTGCTTCACTTATTGGAAAATGCTTCCACTTTGGACCTGATTGTTTCTCATCTTCATCATCATACTTCAATACTAATTGAAATTGAGCAGGATCTCAGTTTCTCCCTGATTACAACTTTTTTTAACATATCTGCAAGATTCTGGTTAGTTTATATCTTTTCTAGCTTCAATTATCCATCTTCCAACATTGACCATATGAAATGGTACTTGAGATGTATATGTTTAGTATTGGAATGAAAATATGATTTATTTGCAACATTAATGGCACTCTAGCTATCACTGTATAACCTTCCCATCTCCTGCTTCTTTCTCAGTTCATCCATAAACCTTTGTAACCAAATTATTTTTTTACTAGACTTTGTTGCAGCAACATACTCTTCTTCCGTTGTTGAAAGTGCAACAATGTTTGCAATTTTGAAACCCAACTGATAGTTGTTCCACCTACAGTCAACAAATACCCTATGGTTATTCTCTTATTATCTCTATCACCTATCGTGGCTACATCAACATATCACCGTCGAACAATGTTTGAACAATCGAAGCATAATTCTTGATTTGTGGTACCTCTCAAATACGTATGAACCCACTTCACTACCATCAAATTCACTTTTCCTGGATTGTTCATATACCTGCTTACAACTCCCACTACATGTGAAATATCAAGTCTTATCCATACCATTGCATACATTAAGCTTCCAACTGTTGATGTATATAGAACTTTACCAATATAATCCATCTCTTCCTAGGTCTTAGGACACATCTCCTTACTTAGTTTGAAATGGCTAGCCAAAGGTGTACTAATTTTTTTTCATTCTGCATATTAAATCTTCCCAACACCTTTTCTATGTACTCACTTTGAGACAATGTTAATTTTCAATTTTTCTTGTCTCTTGTTATTCTCATACCAAGGACTTGTTTTGTTGCACCGAAATCCTTCATTGTAAATGAATTTGCCAATTTTCTCTTGAGCACATTTATTTCTTGCATGTTATACCCCACAACAAGAATGTCATCTATATACAATAGCAATATAATATAGCTACCATCATTTTGATTTTTAAGATAAACACAATGGTCAGGGTGACATCTAGTATAACCTTGTTCAGACATAAACCTGTCAAATTTTAGATACCACTGCCTTGGGGCATGTTTTAAGCCATACAAGCTCTTCTTAAATTTTCACACTAATTTCTCCTTCCCTTTGACCTCATACCATGTGATTGCTACATATATATTTCTTCCTCCAAATACCCATGGAGAAAGGTTGTCTTTAAATCTAACTGCTCAAGATGCAAATCTTCTACTACCACTAGAATTAAAATAGTCCTGATTGAAGTCATTTTATCATCATGAGAAAAATTCCATCAAAGTACATACCTGTCTTTTGTGCAAACCCATTCACCACAAGTCTAGCCTTATACCTTTTTTTTCCTTCATCTTCTTCCTTCAACCTATAAACCCATTTATTATATAATGTTGTTTTCCCTGTAGGAAAATTGACTAAGTCCCAAGTCTGGTTATGCATCAAGGAGTCCATCTCTTCTTCCATGGCTTTCTCCCACTTCTTCCTAGTTTCTACCCACATTTTTTTAGACCCTATATTAGGTTGGGTGGACCTGCCTATGGTTTTGTGCATGGTTTTTCGCACATGGTTTTGGACATGATGGTTTTCGGTGCATGGTTTTGGACGCGATGGTTTTCGATCCATGGTATTGGATGCTTCGACATGTATAATATGTATTGTAACATTGAAAAGAACATAATGAAAAATCAATCTGGTAGTCCCGGTTTTGGGATCCAAGGGAAAATCTCTTTGTATATGTGTTTTATGTGGTATGCTCTCGCATTGTTTATTTTCTGCGTTTTAGAATTCGTATGTAGGTAATTTTTGTACGGGGTTAAAACCTACATTTGGTATCAGAGTTGTTTTGGCTTTAAGAGGACTCCTTTATTGCTGAGGGGTTTCACTCGAGCCTGTGGTAGACCCTGTTCAGTGGGAGATCTGTGGGATCGATTTTGGTGGTGAAAGAAGATGGTGAGCAGTGGAAATATAGAGATCAAGAAATTTAATGGTTAGAGTTTTGAGTTGTGGAAACTCAAGATGGAGGATTCGTTGGTGGATAAAGATCAGTGGATTGCGGTAGATCCAGGTACTAAACCAATGGGAGTGTCTGATGGAGAATGAAAGAAGTTAGATCGAAAGGCAAAAAGCACAATACGATTGTGTGTCTTAGATTCAGTATTGTTGAATGTATCAGGGGAAGCTACAATGAAGGCTTTATGGGACAAGTTAGGGACTTTGTGCCAATCTAAGTCTCTTGTGAATAAACTATTCCTACGGAAAAAGCTGTATAACCTGAGGATGAAAGATGGAGACTCGGTGACAAAGCATCTGAACGCATTTAATACTTTGGTAATCAGTTATTATCTGTTGATTTTAAAATTTTAGATGAAGATAAGTGCATTAATTTGTTGTGTTCTCTACCAGATTCATGGGATAGTCTGGTTATTGCAATAGGTAGCAATGAAACTGCCTTGTAGTTTGATGAAATAGTCTCATCCTTGCTAACGGAGGAGATGAGATGGAAAAATATGGAGAGCTAGAATGGTGATGCCTTGTCGGTACGAGGACGATCCCAGAACAAAAACAAAAATAAGTCATCGAGTGGGAGATCTAAATCTCCAAGAAAACCTGTAAAGGTGGTGTTATGGAAATACAGAAAGGAAGGGCACTACAAAAGGGATTGTAAATATAAAGCTCCTGAAAAGGGAAGGGATCTGATGATGTTCCTTCTATAGAGGTGAAAACCACCTCAGATGAAGGTGGGGATGTGTACTTGGCTTCTTCAAGTACACATTTAGATCATGAGGCATGGTTGATTGTCTTAGGTGCATCCTTTCACTTCACTCCCCATAGAGAGTGGTTCTACGAGTATGAGAAATACAATAGTGGTGATGTCTTCTTAGGGGTGATAGGAAGGCTAGAATCATTGGTTGCATTGTTGTTAATGGGTGCAACAGTGCTGTGGTTCCTGAAAGTGGAGAAGAAAATCTAGTGTTCTCTGGAGAGAAGACCATGTTGTGGCATCAAAGGCTTGAACATATTGGAGAGAAGGGCCTTCAAATACTTCATGATAAAGGTATGGTAGAAGATATGAGTAATAGCTCTCTAGATTTTGATTTCCATGAAAATTGTGTATATGGGAAGCAGAATCGGGTGAGTTTCCCCTCTGGTGGTAAGAGGGCGAAGCATATATTAGAGCTTATGCATAGTGATGTGTTTGGACCTGTGAAGGTTCCATTACTGGGTAAGTATGTTTACTATTTATCATTTATAGAGGACTTCTCAAGGAATACATGGATATATTTCCTTAAGAAGAAATTTGAAGTCTTTGACAGGTTTAAAGAATTTAAGGCTCTGGTGGAAAACTAGACAGAGAAGAAGATAAAGGTGTTGACGACAGATAACGGTGGAGAGTTTTGCAGTAAGTAATTTGAGGAATTCTATAAGAAGTGTGGTATAGCACAGCAGAAGAATACTCCATACACACCTAAACAAAATGTATTTGCAGAAATAATGAACAAGATATTGATGGAAAGGGCAAGAAGCATGCTCAGTGGTGTTAGGTTAGGACAGGAATTTTGGGTAGAGGCGGTGGAGATAACATGTTACTTGGTCAATAGATAACCTTCATCAATGTTGGAGGATAAGACTCCACAAGAGGTATGGACTGGTAAGAAACCCTATCTTTCACATTTGAGGGTATTTGGATGTGATGCATATGTACATGTTCCAAAGGAGATAAGAACCAAGTTGGATAGTAAATCTGAAAAGTGCATATTTATTGAGTATAGGGATGGTTTAAAGGGTTATAAGCTTTGGAACCTAGTAACAAGGAAGGTTGTGTACAACCGAAATGTGGTGTTTAGAGAGGCAAAAGATGTTATTAAACATGAAGTCCAACCAAAGGAACCTAAGAAGATAGAGTTTGAGCTTAAAGAGGAAGAATCAGACTCTACAGCAGAGGACGAATCAGAATATGAAGAACCACAAACTTCGGGTGTGAGAAGATCAGTTTGAGAAAGAAGGTAGCCAAAAAGGTATACTCCATCTGCTTTCTGTTCAAATTTTGCTTTATCTATTACTGATGATGATCCTAGAACCGTGAAGGAAGAAATAGACTCAGAGGATGGCAAACTCTGGAATGTGGCCATGGTTGATGAAATGGTATCTTTGCACAAAAATGAGGCATGGGATATGGTGGAGTTGCTGGCTGGAAGGAAACCCATTGGAAGCAAATGGGTGTTCAAGAATAAGACAAATGCAGAAGGAAAGGTATAGAAATACAAAGCTCGGTTGGTAGCAAAAGGTTATTCGCAGGTACCGGGAATTGATTTTGGTAATATTTTTTCTCCTGTTGCCAAGGTAGCTTCTATTAGATTACTTTTATCTGTTGCTGCTGATTTTGATTTTGAGGTAGAACAGATGGATGTGAAGACAACATTTCTTCACGGGGATCTGGAAGAGGGAATCTACATGAAGCAACCTGAAGGCTTTGCGGTGAAGGGTAAGAAAGAACTAGTATGCAAGTTAAAGAAGTCTCTGTATGGGTTAAAACAGTCACCAAGGATGTGGTATCAGAAATTTGAAACATTTATACGGGGACTTGGCTTCACCAGAAGCAAAGCAGATCATTGTGTGTATTTTAAATTAATTGGTGACCATGTTATTTATCTGGTCTTGTATGTGGATGATATGTTGCTGGTTGGAAATGACAAAGAAACTATCCAAGATTTGAAGACCCAATTTTCCTCCAAATTTGACATGAAATATCTTGGTGTTGCAAACTATAGTTTGGGCATGGAAATTAAAAGAGATCGGGCAAAGAGGAAGCTCTGGTTAAACCAGAGGAAGTATGTCGAGACAATATTGCAGAGAGGTTTAATATGCAGGATAGTAACCGGTGAAGGTTCCTATTCCTATAGGTGTGAGGTTATCTGCTGAACAGTGTCCCAAGACACAAGAAGAGGAAGAGGACATGTCCCGTGTTCCATATGCAAGTGCAGTCGGTAGCTTGATGTACGCCATGGTCTGTACTAGACCAGAATTGCACATGCAGTGGGAGTATTGAGCAGGTTTATGTCAAAACCAGGGAAGGAGCACTGGACAACAGTGAAGCGGGTTTTTAGGTATTTGCGTGGCACTACTGATTATGGTTTGTGCTACCAAGGAAGACCAGGATTGGACAGAATGTTGGATATCCATGGCTTGTTGATGCAGACTACGCTGGAGATCTCGATAAGAGAAGATCTACAAGTAGGTATGTGTTAACCTATTTGGAGGCACAGTCAGCTGGATGAGTAAGAAAAAATTGTAGTGACACAATCAACTACAGAGGCAGAATACATAGCAACCACTCATGCAAGAAAGGAAGCAGTTTGGTTGCAGAGATTGTGTTTAAGTGTGGGGTTAGTACAAGAAGCTATAAGGATAGACTGTGACAGCCAAAGTGCAATTTTCTTGGCAAAGAACCCTGCTTATCATTCAAAGACAAAGCACATTAATGTTTAGTATCACTTTTGTGAGGGATATGATAGAATGCAAAAAGGTGTTGCTGGTAAAGGTGGACACTTTGAAGAATACTACAGATGCATTGACAAAATCTGTGAGCTCTAAGAAGTTATCTTGGTGTAGAGAAACAATGGGCATTTTAGGGTTGGATAAATGACTAAGATCTCTTGTGGCCCTCTATGGAAAGAAAACAACAAGTGGGAGAATGTTGGGTTGTGATATATTCTTTCCACGAATAACCAACGTAGTTAACTCGGGGTTAGAAGGGGGAAAGATTGCTCTGTTCATTGCATAGCGGGGGGTCAAAAGGGGTTTGAGGGGTGCAACTAACCCCGTTCTATGGGGTCTGGGGCAACGCCTCGGGAAATTTTGGTTTTGGACCCTATGTTAGGTTGGGCGGTCCCACCTATGGTTTTGTGCATGATTTTCGCACATGTTTTTGGACGCGATGGTTTTCAGTGCATGGTTTTGGACACGATGGTTTTCGGTCCATGGTATTGGATGCTTCGGCATGTATAAATATATATTATAACATTGAAATGAACATAATGAAAAATCAAGTTGGTAGTCCCGGTTTTGGGATCCAGGGGAAATCTCTGTGTATATGTGTTTTATGTGTTATGCTCTCGCATTGTTTATTTTATGTGTTTTAGAATTCGTATGCAG